>JAVQJL010103487.1:0-39431 GCA_036024295.1 Nannoperca obscura
CCCCCCCCCCCCCCCCCCCCCCCCCCCCCCCCCCCCCCAGCGCTCTTCAATGCAGAATGGCTGGATTTACAGCTGCATGCTGACTGCATTGCAAGCGCAGCAGAAAACACCTGATAGCATCTCCTTGGGGGAGGACCCAACCGACCCCCTTTGTTGTCTAACTAACAGTCATCCCAGCACCATAAATCATGTTAATTACTTGACTGATGGAATAAATCTTTTAAAAAGTCAGTCTGTGGCAGTGAGGCTTGGAACAGAAGGTTCCCGCACCTCGGTTCTGCTTGCTCTGCTTTAACTGTCATCCCATAGTCACTGTTTAATCAGTCCATTTGTTGTTGTCTGAGCGGGGCTTTTGAAGAGGTGGACAGGGTAAGGGAGGGCTTGGTGTTTGTGACACAGACATCTTCCAGCAATCCATCTTCCTACGGGTGGTCTCTAAAGGTTTTCATAAAACAAAGCTAATGTTAACTCGGGGTCAGCAGGTTGGATGTGGTGAAATGCAAATAGCGCAATGGTCTGTATTCAAGTCAAAAGCCAGAGTCAGAGGAAGTATTAAAAATGATGTTTTTGACAACACTATTTCTGTCTGCTGTGGAAAGAACAGTTTAAAAGCTAGATCAATCGTCAAGCATTCAGACTACAGTAAACTATTATTGTATGAAAACGAGGATAAAGTTATTTTTGAAAGCCATCTCTTGTGAAAGCATCCATAAAATGACATTTATTTCCTATTGCTACATGCTGCCAGATTACATGGAACTACCACAGTCCGACTCAGAGCCACGGAGCAGCATGCCAAAGACATGAAAGGTCATTCACACACAATAACAATCTCTCTAAGAGTGCACTCACAGGCTTGTGGGTAATTACAGTTCTTTCGCTGGAGTGTTTTGTGTTTCGCTTTGCTTGTTCTGTCTCAAAAGCTAACAACCTCTCATTATTCACGGTTTGAGTTGGGCTTTTTTTTTTTCCTTCAGCAGGGCAAATTACACACAAGAGTGACAGCTCTCAGAGAAAGACAGGACCAACAGCCTCGCCGGGTTCTGGTAAGTGCAGTCTTAAATCAAGGGGGCAGGGTCGCTGACTACAGCCCTGCAGTCTGTTGACTTTGTGGCAAGGGCAGCAAAGGGCTGGAGACATGGATATACTGTACTCTTACAGTGCCCACTACAATAAACTGCCTTCCTTAGCAGCCATAAAGTCTCCATGCTATACTATTCTAAGACACTTGTCCAACACTTCATATCTTAAAAACTGTGCAATCTTTCCACTGCAGGAGCGTCTGGACCAAACATAAAGAGTGCTGTTCTAATTCTAAGATAAATACTTTATTAAAGTGGGTAGATCTGTGTGTGCACGAAGACTTTAAGCCCTTCAGGCCTTCACTGGCACCACACAGGGAGGCTAGCACTGAGAACCAGAACGCACACATACTTGTGCATGCACACACACAGACACACACACACCCAGCCACGCACACAGAAACACACACACACGCACAGAACTACCTGCACAGCTAGTTTGGGGAATGCTTCTCCTTCAGAAGGATTTATGATGGCAAACAGAGGGTAATGAAACCCAGAGAGATATTTACTGTCAGTGTCAGAGCTTATTATCCCGGGGAGGAAAATGGGGTCAACAAGAAATACTTGCTGAAAACTGGGTGTTGTCTCTTGTCTGAACAGAGGGAAAAAACAGCCGTTCCTCTGTGTCACCAGAGTTCTAAGATCTCCAACAGTGAGGTCAGTGTAGAAGCGTCAAACATCACTAAGGCAGGAATAAATGAGCAATTCATGGAGAACGTCTGATGTTCTGATTATTTTACCGCAGCATTTTGCCCATGGTGCACTGTTTAATTACTTCGCTATGGTCCATAACTCTCACTGTGCAGCTGATGTGGCATCTCCCTCTATTTAAAGTGTACACAAGACCACCATGTGAACATCAAGATGATTTATACTCGCCATACAGAAGTAGGGACTTTGTCTGACGCACACGCCACTGTCTGCTATCACACTCAATGACAGAACATTTATTAGAATACAGTAATTTCATGGCCTAGGCGGTGCTTTAATTTGACCAAAGACATAACACTATTCTGCCTGTGTTATACAGGCTTGCTGTCCCCCACATAACAAAACATTTTAAACAGCAATCAACTAGGCTTGCTTGGTTTCGAACAGCCATTGATCACCAGTTCCTCAAGTATGGTCACTTGTCTTTATGTAAGCAAAGGGCGCAGATAAAACCTACAGTCAAATGTTGCTCTCTCGGATGACATAAATGATATATTACCAATATATACCAATATTACCAATATTACCATTTTATTTCATTAGACATTTACTATACATTTATTTTTACCCATTAGACTTTCAAATGGACATTTCATCCTTACAAAGTCACTATGATCCTGCTCCCCTTTAGTCTCTCTCACCATTTTCACGTACAAGGATTATTGTGATAATGCAAGCCAATACCACAGTATTGATCATGGCATTTAGCTTGACTGCTTAAGAAAGGCTTGTCAATACAATCAAGCAAAAATGAATGAGCTGTCCAAACAAGCTTCTCTGCAGATAATTAATACTTACCAGAAGATCATAAAAGCACCGGACTGGATTGGATGTGTTCACGGTGCAACGGCAAAGACTCCCGTGATGCTCAGTTTGAAGAGGAACACAGTGGTATGATATTAAAACCAGACGAGTGTTGATGCATTCCCATTCAGGCACGACTCCACTGAACCAGAGCCCATGAGCACATTCAATTATTCTTCTCCTAAGCCATTACAGGGAGAATGGCTAATATTATCCCCGCCTAATGGCAGATAATACACAATATTCGGGAGTTCAGTGTACTAAGCATTTGCACAAGCCTTAGTAAAGTCCCATACTTAATCATCCATCTGGTACTCTTGGGAGTAGGTTGGAAAAACCAGAGGCAACATTTCTGTTGGCACCAGGGCCAAGCTACAGCAGAACAGCACATGTTCATCAGAGAAGCATGAGAGGAAGCAGCTATAGAGCTGTAGAGTCTGTTACAGCAGAAGTTGTACGATTATAAATTGAGAAAATGCTTTTTTGTTTTGATGACTTGTGTATTCTGCATTAGCAACGTCCTCTAACTTGAAACGGACAAATTAAGCTGAGCGAGGAGATTTAAGGAAGTTGTGGTGCGACAGACATTACACAACGTTAACATAAACAACAAAGTCTACAACTGACCTAAGTTAGGCGAAGCGCTTCATGAATTTCAAACAGCTCCTCTAGAACTTGTATCCTTAATTTTGCACCATCATTTCCTCTGGGGAACAAACTTAAATAGATCACATTGGTCGAGATCCATTATCCATCACAGCATCCCCATTCATCTAAAATGCATAATTTCTATGGGTGATGTGTTGCAGATCCCAGTGCATCAACATTATTTATGGTTTGACATTATAAAAGTAAGTGCATAATTTATGGGCCTAAATTAATGCACTACCTTCCGTGTGCTGTCTGTTTTTCAGAGATCCAAAGCCAGATTGCCGCATGCCAAAACTATGGAGCAATCCCATTTAGAGCAGAGAGCCCACAGCAGCCTTGATTTATGACAGTAAATTAAAAAGAATGAAAAATTTATGACAGCAATTTGTGGGCAGTCATAAAACTATTATAGAACTTTGAAGTGGTGTTTTGTCCTTTTGCATGTAAGTGATGCAAGATGATCCAATGTTACCGAAATATCGCAACTCCTCTCATTTGAAAAAGATCGCCCCTGACTAGTTGCACTAACTACGTGTATCAAAGTTGGGAAGTTAACTGACAGACAATTTTAATGAATTCTAAAGAGCAACAGTGTTTAAGAAACCAACACATCACTACAGCCAGTACATGCACGCTAAGTGTGGATTCAACTTCTCTTTTGCATGAAATTGAAGCCCCAGCTGCTATTTGAGTGGATGCCAAGCCATGATTGAATGAAAGCCCATCCTTGACTGACAAATGACATATTAAGATTTCAGTCAGTGGGGGGGGGGGGGCACAGGCATGTCAGTTACCTGCTACAGCAGAAACTCCACTTGTCAATCTGCCATTGGCAGGGCTAAACAAGATCTGAAATGTTAAAAGCCCTGCACACCGTAGTTTTTCACTTCCTTGTGCGTCCCAGGCACTTAGACATATCAGCCATGTGACGGCTATGAATCAGTGTCTCCCATGAATGTCAGAGTATCGCATTCATAAGTGAAATACCATTTGTCAGGCCTGTGGGCATGCTCCTCTGGTTTCATGCAGGATATGAGAGAACATCAAAATGACAGACAATTGACTGCTGAATATTAATAGAAAAGTGACCTTCATGAGGAAGAATATATCATCAGGTATATCGTCATGACACATTTACTATAGGCAAATTAGACATATCCATTTAAATGGAAGTGTGAAAGTTAGTGTTTGTATGTATAATTATGTTTTTGTCTAGTCCATGTGTGGGTCATTAATAAACATCGGAGCGTACATGTGACAGAGGTCTGTGGGCAGTGTTGGGCAGCTCTGAGTGACCCTCTCCTTGACTCTGAAGGTGTTGATTATGGATGATTAATGGCGTAAAGGAACAGGGAAAGAAAGGTCATCTCCAGGGTTTTAGAGGGGGCAGCTACATTGGGAGTAATTAAGACACTTGTGTAAGCATGATTAATACACACACACTGATGCTGTGCATGGTAAACAAGGCAACCAGATGGTTGAGCTATGGACTTCACATTCTATTTCTGCGAGTACAGCAAGGTATAGCAGAGACACTATGGCATGATTTAGCAATTTCATGCTAGACTCGACTTAACTGAGGTAAATGGTTAACAACTTACCTATTTTGAAGAAATGGGCCCAATCAGCAATGTGTAGCATCCAGCAAAACAGACAGACATGAAAACGAGAAAGTAATATTTAGTATTTATATCCATTACAGAATATTTCATACAATCTTAACTTATACGAGCAGGTTTGTGTATTTTTTAAACTTGCATTTAACTTGTCTGACATGTTCCTACATACTTGATTGATGGAGCTGATAGGCCTACATTACATGGCTGCAGCAGTTCAGAGTAGCATTTGGAAATGAAGATGAGCCTACCTAAGATGACCCATTGCCGCAGAAAATCAATCAACATCACTATGTTCCCACCACAGTCTTCTCCCAGACAGAACACATCAGCACATCCTGTAACCGGCTTTACTCATATTACACAAGCCTTCATGTATCATATAGCGCAAAGCCATGGGCAACTCATCAGGTTGCACACCATGCTACAGAAAAGTCGTAATTATTATCCAGATATCTTGATGGATGAAAGCACCAACCACAGAAGTAGTGACAGCTCGACCCAATATGATCACAGTATTTTTAGCTTTAATTACAGCTGTGGTTTTTTTTACACTGTTACAAATTACACTGTTGCTTCAAACTCACACAAGTATTTAGAAAACCTGAAGGTCCAACTCAGGCCTCTCTCACCCTGTGGTCTTATCTGTCATGTGACAGGCCTCTACAGAAGGATTAACTTCACGGTGCACATGAGGTGTCACTTCACACCAATAAGCAAAGCTAATATATTATATATCTTAGGTTTAGTTTACTAAGAGAAAACGGAAAAAAATGACAAATCCACTGATCACAATGTTGTAACAGCAAAAGTACACTGCCTTGGTAATAGTTACACTATCTATGTGCACAACACAATAAGGTTTATGATGACTGATGAATGTGATGGTCACCAAGGACTCATACTAATAGTGCTATTAAAATAATAGCTGACAAAGGTCTTCAGCTTTAGCTCTTGTCTAATAATCACTGACAGTAGAATAGTACAGCTATAATCACTCTGACTAAACTCATTATGAAGGCACGGGGGCTCGGGGGCTGTAGTTGTTGAGAAGTTAGAGCAGAAGCGTGGGGAAGAGGGGACACCGAAGAGAAAGAGAGCCAAGTAGAGGGAAGTGTTGATACATGCCTAGTGAGACAGCGTGCAGCTGGAAGAGACGCTACCATTCTCCACAGTGTTCGTACATCGCTTCCGTCCTTCACTTCCTGTTTCTCATCTGTATTCTGCTCACACATACTAAATGTTTTTTTTAAGTTCATGCATTCTTGTAGAGTTAGGTCAACATCCATATAATGTCCTCTTAAATAGGCACAGCAATAACTGATTTATGCTCTATGGGATAACACACAGCTGTCTCTACCCGATACTTGTCGAGACAGAAGGCCCTGTGTCAGCGTCTCCTCAAGTTAATTGTAAGTGAGTTCCAACATCAGGCCAACAGTATGCTGCCCGGCTTCACATGTCAACAAACAGAAGACTAGCAGGGCTGACAGTCACCAAGCAGCTAGACACGCTAACCCAGCCTCTACCAGAGGCCCTGCGATATGATAGCACCACAGAAGACAAAGGGATGGGCTCCATATGGCCAAGAATTGCAGCCTTCAAAAAGAAAAAGAATGGAACCGTGAAGAGAATCTGCATGACAGCGCCAAGAAGCAAGCAGCATGGAAATGGGATCCCAGCCAATACGACACTGATTTGGTGCTAAAGCTGTTTATAATATAAAGACTGCACGGAAGATCAAACTGCTTGAATAATTCTATGTTTAAAATGTAGGGCAATAAATTTGGTGTACGAGTGTGTAGTTGTTTTGCTATCATACTTTCCAGGTCAAAGTTTTGCGGCTTTCCAGTATGACCGGGGGGGTTTGAATTCATGTAGAAACCGTTTTAACCACTCATTCATCAAGATCAGTCCTGTTTAGTGCATATTTGGACATTCTGGAAAACTCTTATTCCTGAGTAAGATAGAAAGCAGGGCTTTTTCACTTCCTAACACAAAGTGCACACAAATGTTGGCAGCATATTTCCTGTTGGAACCCCGTGTCTCCTTTGTCCCATCCAAGTTTGTTAAACCGCTGTCATTTCAATTGTTCTGCTATAGAAAAATTATAATCCACCTGTCAACAATGACAGGGTGTTGGAAAACTTGGATAATGGATAGTGTAGGGCCCTGAACTTCCAACTAGGCCACTTACTGCCAACTAAAACCATTACAGAATGACAATTCTTTTTCAGTTTATTTGAAAATTGCACTGAATCACCACTGCCTCTCTGACCATCTAACCACAATCAATTTCCACAGCCAGACCCAGATATGAATGAGAGGGGGGAAATTAAATATTGACTTGTTTGGTTAAGGGTTTTATCTCCTTCCATTGTTGACAACACCATAAAAACTCCATCCAGCACACTTAACTATTTCACCATAGTGCACATAATAAGAGTGCAACTCAGAGATAGTGGTCCTATATTTAGGGTTACACTGACATTGAATTAATAACTTGATTCATGGGGCCATTCCGAGCTATTTCCATAGGTAATCAACCTTAAAAGGGAAACAGTGGTGTCCCCAATTAAAGATTAATGCTGTCTTTGGCCAACTTGCTCACTGGCATCATCAAGGTAATTAAGGAAAGATAAATGTCCACAGTTTAACATAACAATGAAAGTCAAGTAAAAGACTTGTTCTGTTCTGTTTGGAAAGGACAACATTTTGTTGATTAAAAAATACAAAATGAAACAAAAAAATAATAAAATGATATGAAATGAAATGTAAAATCCTGTTATAATGGTATAAAATGATATATAGTATTGATTACTCTGGTGACCTCTGTACAGTTAGCATGCTGTTAGTTCACCAGTGTTGTGTGGGATTGGTTTTGTCCACACTCAGGGCCTATACAGCAGCAGCCCACTGACAAAAGCTGAGAGGGATCGCTTTGATCTCTGTGCCTCACTAAATCAACACCAGACAGGGTTCACTCAAAGGTCGGCAAAGTCATCTGATCATCACATTCCAAAACCAAGTATTGCTTGACAGCCGTGCTCTGGTACAGGTTAAATGTCACCAAAAGTTCAGGCATGACGACGGAAGATGGACAAATGTAACATAACTAATGCAAAAAGAGAAATAGATCGGCCAAAGCAAATAATAACAGAAAGAAATGTGGTTTTGTTCCTGCAGTAAGTGGATTAAAGTTGTAAGACATATGGCATTTTATTAATGTTTTATGCCAGCTATCATTTTCAGAATTGTGAATTTATAAAAACGAGAAAAGGTAGATTTGTACTTTTAAAATATTTCTGCTCTGTTTATACTTTGGAAATCAAAAGTTAGGCTAAAAGTGGGTCTGGGTTTACATCACTTCACACCATTTAAACATACTGTATACACATTTTCCGAGCTTTGATACTGAGCAGAGACAAGGATAGCAACAGTAATACAGTCCATGTTCAGATCACACAAACACAGCGGTTCCCTGCACTATACCAGCCATTTACACAGGGTCACTAGTCTTCACAGGAGACCAAACCTATCATAACACAGCTGCGAGTACAGACCTCCTTTGTATTCTGAGAAAAGAAAGGGGGGTAAAAAGATGATCCAATTAAAGTTGTATATCATTCGCCTCTCCTCTGTCAGTGCATATTCCTCTGACTCTATTAGAAGCCAGCTCCTCCCAGGCAGCCCAGTGTAGCTCTGTAATTACACCTCTTCCTCTGACAACCTGCATGATTGTTTTCCTAACACTGTATTACTTCGTTAGTACTTTCCAGTGCGTGTTATTTTTAAACTGTCAGTCTGGCCCGACTCATCCCCCCCGATCTCCACTCGTCTGTTTATCATAACAATCATTAATAACTGTCACTTGCCAACATCCATAGAACAAACTCATTGCCTCATTACCATGTTGCAGCGTTTGTTCCGGCGCAGCGCCTGTGTATCGCTCACAACAGGGCCAAGCCAATTACTTTGCTGAAATGGAATCGCATTAATCAAAACTTAACAAGGTGGCAAATTTAAAGATATCACATTGCAAAAGACAGCATAACTAATATGTCACTGTCATGGTTGCTGTGGAGGTATGCAGCAGGCGGGGACTAAATATATCGCCTTCCAGAGTACATATGAATTTTGACATTTCATATGATCTGAGAAGTATTATTACAGCCAGCGTGGACTGTACAGAGCCGAGCACTGGCTGCTTCCGAGGACTTCCTTGTCTCTCTACTAAGCAAATAGACATTTAGCGGGCAGGAGGTGCCCTCTATGAGGTGGAGGAGTGCAGGAGAGTGAAAGAAAAAGATGGAATCATACAGAGAGAAGAGTGACACAACAAAAGTGAGTTAAATAAACCTGAATAAAAGAGGGAGGACAGAGGTGGAAATCATGGGGGCAGTAGAGGGACAGGAAGAGAGTGCAAGAGGAGAAAAGTGGGGGGAACAGAGAAGAAGAGGAGACGGCAAAGGAGGCACTTAAAGACTCAGAGAAATGGTACAGAAGAAAAGAAAATGAAGAAAAAGAAGTATAAAGGGAGAGAAGGATAGAGGAATGGACAGGGGACTAGTGAAGTATAGAAACAGGGAGAGGGAGAGGAAAAAAGGGAGAGGGAGGAGGAAGCGCAGAGCGTGTCTCAGAGCGCCAGCAGGCGGCAGTTCATCATGTCTCCCTTCACAGAGACGTTTTCTTTTACACTTTAAATGATGATACTCATCAATCACTGGCTGACAGTTGCATCAAGCCAGCTGCAAACATGCAAAGGCCAGCAGTGTGAAACCTGCTGACGCCACCCATCGCTGCATACAGGAGGAATCAGTCAGCCACTCGGCCTCCGCCCAGGATTTATCTGCTCTCACAGCACACCAGCTTGCAGCTTTTCTCTCCGGCAAACCTAGAGTAAATACAATCCATTTTAACAAAACTACCTCGCATGGCTTTATGAAGTGACGTGTAGTCTAACTTTCACTGAGCATGCAATCTGCAAAGGTTTTAATTAATCGTATCATATACAACTAACTAATTTTTTTTACGGTTATTGTAATAATTAAAAACATGAATAACAACAATATCAAGACTAGCAGCCACAAGTGTAACTACCATCTTTTCCATATTTATTTTATGTATCTTTATTTCATTTTAGGAGCATTAAGAGAATGTTTGTGGGATTTTGCCGCTATATTTGACCGCTGCCTGACTGGACAAGGCTTGAATCTGGACTGGAGCTCACTGACTGGGCCTTTGCTTTATCAGAAAACTACAGTGACAGGCTTTAACACCAGTGTCACAACACTTGGCTGTAGCTGTTGGGGTAGTGCAAGCTCACCATCACCCACAACAAGTCAGAAATCCTGGTTCTCAGTAGGATCTTTGACAGAACTCCCTACTTAGATCAAAGTACACAACAGGCGTAATAATGTCAGAAATAGATGCATTATTAAAAGAGAGGTCAATTGAACATTTAAAAATGTGTAATGTGCTGTGTAATCCAACTGATTTCCCCATGAATGATTAGGAATATAAACATGGTTACTGTATCTCCAATTCATCTGCATTATGAACCTATCATTCACCAAGACAAAAGGCAGTCCTTGGTGCCAGAGGTTATCCATACACACCTCATGCACACTACTGGTCTTAGATTACTCCCTTCAGTCATCCTTCACTTTCTCCTCCTCCTCCTCCCTTTTATTTAGCGTTCTTAGTGACTGCTCATTTCTAGCACTCAGACAGAGGGGGGTTGAGCTGAACAGAGCCAAGCAGATGGATGCGAATTCAAAGTTTCCTGATCTTTAGCAGAAGTTATGGAGGGTTATCTTTGGCTGTATATCTGGGCCCTGGCAGCTCTCCCCTGGTGATGAAGGATTAAGCAGCACAGCTGTCTCTTCCCAGAATGATGCAGTGCAGTGCTCCCCGACACGACAGCATCACTTAATCTTAATGTCCGCTCCTCCAGCGCAGACGCACAGGACAAAGCCAATCAGCATCACATGCCACGGGGATGGACCCTGCTGCCTGGCCCGGGAGTCTCTCACCCTCGCAGGCCGATTAATCAACTTCAGACAGCCCAGTTCAATCCCAACCACTGCTCCCCCTGCTCTGCTCACGCTCTCTCTCACACACACACACACACACACACACACACACACACTAACTGTTGTGATGTATAGAGCAGGGGAGGGCTACCATGCAAGAACACTTATCAGATTGCAGTTCACATTCTGCATGTCTTTGTGTTAGACTGAGAGAAAAGGGTAGTGAGTAAAGAGGGAGGGAGCAGAGAGTAGGGCGGAGGGGTGGGCTATTGAATGCTTACACCTTACTTCTGTCACAGGCCACCTATTTGTTGTGAGATCCATGAGCTCCAATGAGGACTTAAAGAATAATGACTAATGCTCATTTGAACAAATGACTCTCTGGGAGGTCCTGAGCAAGGATTTAAACCTGATATGATACCAGAGCCTTTACAAGGAGACAACACACTCTCTTGTATTGCTGTCTTGACTTCTCATTGCACACGATAGCTTAACAACCTAAATCCAGATCAGAGGAATGAATGCATGTTGCACACAGACTAACTGCCCCAAAGAAAGGAAACCCTCGGAGAATCTGCCATGGCATATGAAATGCAATGCATCAAGTCGCCCAAACATTACAACACCGCCATGAAGACAGACAGAGAAATAATATGCACGGCAGAATGATGTTTGGAAAATACACCCAAGTGCATGTTTATAATGTCCTGTAGAGCCCTGGTTATGTGCAGATATAGAATATTAGCTCCATAAGTTATTCTCAATTGCAGTCAGTCGCATTACCCACGGGCATTTCCCTGTTTCACGGAATGATGAAGAGCATTAGGGCTTCAAGTAGAATAGTAGGGTGTATACAACATTAACACATGCAAGACTCTTAGGCGTCCTCTCCGAAAGGCCACTATGATTTAGGAGAGCTAATTTAGAGCAATAAGCATTGAACACCATGAAAGCATCACTGTGCCTCTAGTATGCGCTATGACCTTGAATAAGTAGTAAACCAACATAATGGGGTTCTTTATCTGAAGAATACTCTAATCTTTCTTTCACACAGTACCACTGTATCCGTCTAATATATGTGTGCTTATATAGCACCTTAATAAAAGACATAAAAAGGGAGATGTTTACATTATTGTATCCGTTTCACCACTGAACTGCAATTCATAACAGAAAACCACTGACAATAAAGACCTGTTTTTATTACAATAAGAGTTCACGGTTATAAACAAAAGGAATTTGTCTTATTAGTCAAGTGATGTTATGAAACAACTTCTGGTCAGATATACAGCGCAATCTGGGCTTGATTTCTTTATCCGTCATTTCCAATCTCTTCACAGCGCAGCCTCTTAATCTAATAAGTTATTCAGGAAATATGATATTCACCAGGCAGCAGTGGTCATTTACACATAGTTAAGTTGTTTATACCAGGGTAATTGCTGTTGGCAACAACACAGTGTACCGATGGGGCAGTTTTTGATGGCGTCAAACAGTGATTTTGCAGCATTATTGTCCAGGCTAGGGGGAGCATTCTGGCCAAAATGAGATCCCAATCAAAGTGTTTCCATGCAGACCTCACTCTAATACAGAGCAAGAACCACAACAAGACTCGGAAAAGTAAATATTTTAAAATATGGGACACTCCTCTGCCAAACTGGGCATAGTCCATTTTTTGGGGCATAATTACAATTTCATGAACAGAGATACTTACTTTGTGGATTTGGAAAAAAAAACAAAAAAACATGATCAAGCACATTGTGGTCTTTCCATTTTCAAGGATTGGCAAGATGTGTTGTAGTGAGCACACCAGATGTCATTACCATTATCTTGTGATAATTGTGCTTGGTCGTGGACGTTTCTAAGAAAATCAGCCTGTTGTTTCCTCTAACCTTTGTCCAGCATGTGTTCACACTGCTGTTACTTGTAATACCAGTTGGCTCCAGCTGAGTCGCCTGAAAGGCCCCAAAAGCCATTATTTGTTTGGTAAATGTGCTCCATTTCAGACTTCAGATGAAGACAACTGGGAATTGTTTAAAAATCTGGCAGCAAAATCATTTAGTAGCAGATACATTAAGTCAGATGGCAGTACAGTACATCTCCATAAAACATATTTACATAGACATTGATATATATAGATATACACTAATAGATTATTCATGTTAGAACGTAAGGGTCACGGTCTTTATCCATGTCTGTTTGCCACAAAACAAATGAACAAATAACAGGTCTCTGCTTTGTCCACAATTCAAAACATCCCAGTTCACTTGCACTTAAGTGCTCATGGAGAATATTAACCACACACTGCACCCATGATATAGTGCAGATAATAGAAGCTGCTTCCTAAATATGACTGTGCCATTACACTGTTATAGATTTCTACCTGTAGTGTGAAACCATCAATAGTCTTCTAATGATATGATGATAGAGCCAGGACATAGTTCCATTAATTCATCATTCTATATTCTTCTCCACAGCTTCCAGAGACCCTGCTAATACAGACATCATCTCCTGTCCCACGCACATAATAAAGGCCTGTCAGAACCACAGCGTTATTAATTAGCACTTCTCTGAGGTGAAATTCAATCAATTGCAGGCCCTCTGATAGCTTTTTAGCAGGTTATGCAAATCGAATGTGACCGAGCCCTGTCGCTGCCACGGCGACCGCTGAGGAGGAAACCTAGCTGCGCTGCACAGTCACCCTTCAGACTCCTCTCCTCCTCCTCTTCTTGCTCCTGTCACGGTGCTAACACATTCATTACTTTAACATTTGAGCTCTCCCAGCTCTGATAGCATCAGGGAGGGAGAGAAAGAGAAAGGCATAGAAGGAGAAAGGGGGGTCTTAATGTTCATTTAATTAGAATTAGACATATGGCGTATGGAGCAGAGAGGGTGACAGGCCCTGCAATGACTCACCTGAGGGGAATGGAGAGGCAGCACTCAGACACCATGAGATCATACGAGTGCAATAATGAATGGACGGACCTATTTGATCCGAGTGGGTTGACTACAGCAACATGCTTTGAATTAGTACAGATTTCTGCATCATAACAGGTTTGGTTAAGTCAATGTAATTCTACAGCACCTACAAAGACATTAAGCATTACTGTTGTAGAGTCTAGCATGCAGGTGGGCTGTGATATAGTTTCTATAGTTGTATAACAATAATACCTGTTTCCTAAGAATTATTTGAGCTCTACAGAAAATACCATGTACACTTTTGAATGTTGTGCAGAGACAAAAAAAACAAAAAACAAATGTCATTTGTTCTTCTGTGATAATGAAGACAGACTTAAGCTTTGGCTATTGTACAGTCATACATCACTGCAAATGCACACTTAGATGAAAACATGTGAGGATGAGGACAGCTAATGGCTCCCAAATCTCTCCTAGGAACCCATGCATTTTTCATTTCGCCGTAAAAGGCCTGTCTGTGGCAAAGCTAACGGCGTCGGACGCTAATTGATCTGCGCCTTTAATGCGTGTGAAATGCTGCAAAACTGTCATCTCAGCCTTTTTCCTCTAATGCAGCCATAAATCCTGTAGCCGTCGCCCCCTCAGTCAGATGTTTTCATTACTACCATATCAGTTTTATTGAAATTACTGACATCTGCATGTTTCAATAATTGTAGGTCTTGCAAAGCTGTTGTAGCAATTTTAAAAGTGTGGGGGGGGGGGGCTCCGCTCCGAATTCTGGATCAATTTTCTGCTCTCAAGGGACAAGAGGGGGAATGTGGTATTGGAAAAGGCACAGAGGCCCTGATAGATTGTGTGGTTACCCCGTGACGGAGACAAACAGTTTAATCCGGTGTAAATCGGCAGGCGCAGTGTGAGATTGTTTTATACAGAGATGTAAATTGCATTGTCAAAATCAGTCATCTTCCAGGTATGGGGCTTAACAGGAGCCACTTTAGAATGGGAAAGACAAACGCTTATCTCACTCCGCAAACCCTGGGGGGAGGCACGGAGCCACCTGGAGCTAGCTCTCTCTTTGTGAGGACAAAACACCGTCAAATGAGAGGAAGCACAAATACCTGCTGAATAAGGTGTTTGGGATTTATCAAAGCTGAAAACTATGACACAAATTTGTATATGTAGCTGGCTGCACTGTAGGTTCTTATCATTTCACTGTAATGGGATCCCAGTGCAGCGCAAAACAAACAACACTGCAACCTAATATAATAGACAGTATGAGACTGGGAGGTTACAGCGCCTAGGTAATGCATGTGTTCCTCCTGTTTGAATTATCTATGGTCTATCTATGCATAATGCATACTGGGATGGCTCCCATTATTATGGCGTAGCCAGGCAAATGAAATATCCCTGGAGTTTTCTCGGCGACACAGTCCACTAAATCAATGCAGCATTTTGATAAAGCTGTGTGTCTAGATAATAAGTCAGCAATAACTACTTGCAATCATTTCATTAGGTATAGTATGGATGATACAGTTAGGGAAATGAGAAAAAGGGGGTTGAGTCTCTAATGTGGAAAGTGCTGGCTCTGTGTGTGCATGTGCGTGTACGTGGTGGATACGTAAGTGGATATGTAGACTGTGACTGCACTGGGTCTGTACTTGTGAGTGTAGGCCTGTGTGCGTGTGAATGTTCATTGTATGACACACAAGCATGTGTGCATGGTAAATGTGTGTGTGTGTTCAGTGTGACTTGGACTAGACTGATGAGGCTTTAGTATATCTGTCAGGCACAGTTTGGGGATTGGAAGAGTAGGCGTGCAGGAGCCAGTGGCCATACATCTTTATTACACTAGATGGTCACCACAGTGGCCAGCTGTTTATTCTCATTAGCGCACACGTTGGCCGTCCTAACAGACTCTCTAAAGCCTTACACAAAGCCAAGTCCATTGTGGTCCAGTTTTAACCAGTCCAAAATAGATGTAGTCACATTCGAAGTGTGTTGTTCTTTTACCGTTTAGTCAGTATATTGGGACAAACCTGCACTGCAAAGGCAGAGAAAAATATCCCTAACAAAAGGCACACAGAGCAGAAAGTATATTGGCAAAAATCAATATTGATAATCAATTCTACCTTACAGCCACTCCATAATTCCTCCCATATTCCTTGTTCTGCTTGGTGAAGTATCACAGGTTTTGGATATAATATCCATTTTCTACATTACAATAGTTGTCCATCGTGTGCTGAAAATGCAGCCATGTGACAGTGAGGCAGAAGTATTAGCAGGCTCTCTTGGTGTAGGATGTGAGAGAAAAGGCTGCTTTTTCATAGCGGTGCACAGACAAGGCTGCAGTGAGAAAAGCTAATGGCTATGATTAATGACAAAGGGCCAGAGGAGAGCCGGGACACAGACGCTACATATATCATCCTCTCCCATCAGTCAGTGCACCTCCCAGGACCCTCTCGGCAGAGGGGGGAAGAGAGGAGAGAGAGGAGGAGGGGAGGTGGAAGTGAGAGTGAGAGAGGCAGAAACAGAGGGGAGGAGGAGAGAGAGAGAGTTATCTACTCCCAGTCCTTTACACACAGGAATTGCTTCTCTCTTTCTTCTTGGGGGAAAGTGAAAAAAAACAAGTGACAAAGAGGTGATAAGGTGAACAAGAAAATGGCGTGTAAAATAACTGGGAGATATTCTGTGAGAGAGGAAGAGAGAAGGGGAAAGGGAGGGAGCAGTCTGTGATCGTTCCTGATTTCAAGCAACTTGACTCTTCGCATGCCGAAGCCACATTTCCAAGGTCTTATCTGCCATATGGTCTGCCCTGTTTAGATGATTTATTAGGTGAGGAAAGCGCACTGATAAATTTTACTGTGTTTCCCTGCATAGGCAACCTGTGGTGTCAATAACAAAACTCAGACGTCTTTAATGAAAACTTTTAGTACCGAAAGGGTAACCATTTATTTATGAGTCACTATAATATTACACCGGCAAAAAGAAATTATCTGTGCTTCTCACGCACTCTACAAAAAAAAGGCCTGAATAGGAGCAGGGGGGAGAACACAGATCATATCCATATGTCAGCAGCTCCCAGGCGCCCTGCATTTAACATGGCACGGGTGTATTTCTGCTTAATTGAAGCATTCAGCTGTTTACAGCTCACACAAAAACAGCAAGGGTTTATTTATGGCCAATTATAGAGTAGTGTTTTGAGTGAAGGAGGCCCATTATGGATTCCAGCCCTTTTGATTCTAATTAGTCACTGTGTTCAGGTTTTTGGTTTACATGCCTGATTTACTGGGGGGTAGGCAGTGGGGGAGAGAATTAATTTCCTATTAAACAGCATATGCCCCTTACTAAATCAGACAAAAGCTTGCTGAGAAAAAAGACACGAAAACAATAACTGTAGAATAACCTGCTCTCAACTCTTTTTTATGCACAGAGATTAGGAAATAAAAAGACATGATACGTAAACAACAAAAATCTGCCTCCTCTGTGGTATCTAACTTAGCTTTATTTTGTGTATAATTAAATTGTCGTGGGAAAGTACAGTTTGTAGAATATCATAAGGCTATGAGAGAAAAAATAGACTAGTATAATAATAAGATGACAACTTTAAACTTGTTTCAAAACTTGTTAGGCAACATACTACAAAGACAGAAGTATCAACTCCTGTTACATGACTAACTACACCAAAGAGATCCAATACATTTTTTGTTTGTGAATGCAAATGTCAAGACTCAATGGTTTTCTTCACTGTCCTTGCTTTATAAACCGATGACGTGTAAGGTTTTCATTACGTGAAAACGGTTTGCCAAACATGTGCCAACAGCTTCCCAACAATGAACTGTTAATTTGCAACTAAATGGGAGTCCAAAGCGCATTGGAGATTTCATTTGCAAACCAAAGCTGGCCCTTTGAAGTACAAATATCCTTCATTTAACAAGTCACTGTGACAAAGGTCACAGAGGACAAAAGGACTGATTCAAAGAATTAAAGCCAATATGTTACTAAAATCCCTAAACAGCCACCAGTTTTCATAATAAAACAATCACCCACAGTAAGGGGAGTGAAATATAATGGCACAGCATGAACATAAAATTGTATCTAAAATCTAATTACTAGGAAAAGAACATAATAAAAATAATTGATGCATAAGATTTAATGTTGTTCTCTTGTTTTATGATCAATGGATAACCAGCACTGTTCTACTTTGTTCCTCTCTTAAAGCTTTTTGACTTATTTATGGTGACTGTGTAGCAATTAATATTGCACAGGCTGCATTGTCATTTTTCAAGCCATTTCCCAGGAAATGTTCTACACCCCGTAATGGCCCCTGTAACACTGTAGCTGTCATGTCTTGGACAGCTGCATTTTTACAAGACAAACTCAGATACGTCACACTCATCTCTCTGTGGACTAACTTGCTGCTCATTGCCACACAATAAAACACACACACAGACATGGACCCACACAGAGGCCAAGGCCAGCAGCTGTTAATAGCTGCATGGAAAACTTTGATTAATATTTCACCCCTTGTTGCAGGGCTGCTGAGCGAGTGTCACCTTCCAAACAGTGTCCCGTGAAACCTTTTCTTTCAGGGACCCCGCACTGCCAGGTGGAGATGATAAATCTGTTAGAAGGATCCCCCCCAAAACCTCATCAGGCTAATTACGGTGTAGCCATGTAGCTCTGATGCATGTCTACATCTGTGCCTCTGTGCACACGTTTAGGTGGAGGTTTGGACTGTAGCCAGGTTACCAGTAAAAGAGCATGCCATGTAAAGAAATTGAGTCTTCAGCTTTCATATTAGCTAGCTATCGAGCAGAATTCAAATCACTCTGTTCATCATTATCCTCCATGTGCTCAAAAACCTCCCGCTTTATTAAAACCTTTGACTCGGATTCAGCAGGCCGTACTTTGTCCTTCTCAGGGGAGGGAGTTTGGCTGTGATACATAACATGAAGGGTGTGAAAACAAACTTGGCTGACACACTGGGATGTAAACAGTTCTGTTCCGCTGAGTGTTTTTTCCACTGTTGTCATTAAGTTGGAGGGGCAAGGTGACAAAAAACCTTGAGTATCAACATCATGTACTGTTTCACAACTGCAAAATGCTGACAACAAATGTGACAACATCATCAAGTCGAAACACAGACTCATTCAATGGTTTCAGTGTTCAGAAAAAAATACGTTTACACAAAAAGGAGATGCACGACACATCTTGGATGTGTTTCATACGAATGAAACATAAATGGAAAATTTACTTACATTAAGATGAAAACACAAAAAAACTATTTAGCCTACATGGGACCATTTGTATAGATAAATACAGAAAAACTGAAAAGGAGTTAAACCTATACTATCTATATTATTATTATAATTTTATACAATCACAGACTTGAGACAATGTGCCACTAATGAGTTCCCCAATAATAACTTGTTTGCCTCCCTCTGCTCCCACATACTGAATGTGACAAGAGCACCAATAAAACCACAAAGACATGTGTATGAGACAAATTGAGCACATTTGTATCATCCCACACCTCTGCATGTATACTGCCGAATGGCACAGCTTCTCTGTCAGCTGTTGTCTTTTGTTTCCACACACCTCACACTGGTTGCAGCACCTGTCTTTCCCATTCCTCTGTGAAGACTGTGTAGAAGGATAGAGGATAGAGAAGGTGTGTGTCACCTGGGGTCCTCTGACTGAGAGAGGCTGTCATGCCCATCACTGCCCCAGCAGGCCCGCCAATCACACACAGGCAGGCTCACGCTGAGACAAGGCCAGTGAAAACAAGCAAACAAGACAACAATCGGCAACAATCTTTAAACCCGCTTGTCATTCTCCTCTGAGACATTTTCATTTCAGCTACTTAAGCGGCACATACAAAACGGGAAAGCCATCGTCAACAATCTCTAAACACAACTCTGGTGTTCTCCCTCCTCAGAAATATTACACATTTCCAGCCATTTAGAAGGGAATGAGAAGCATCAGCAGATTGAGGGGATTGGCACAGCACGCGTCGGCGTGTCGCAGCCTGACTGGGTTGAGCGCGGTGTGGCGTGTCATTTTTGGGCGCGCTGTTGCTCAACATCAAGAGAAATCGATGGCGTCTCCACAGGGGCAGGGAGGCCTGTGGAATAGAGGAGCTTCTCAGGTCTGTTTGAACTCATTTTCTTTTCTGGGCGGTTGCCCCCTCGCTCAGCCCCCTAAGGCATCTCCCTCACAGCAGGCCCTGACAGCTTGACACATTGACAGCTGCCGCTGAATGACAACTGATTTGTACAAATTTCAAGCCTTATAAATCTACCTGTCACAACAAGAGCATAAAAGAGCTCGGACCCAGCAGGTAATTCGGAAGTGGTGGGGGAAGAAGAAAAAAGGCCTGCTTCCTCCTCCTCCTCTTCCTCACACCTGACAGCCCAGTCTGAGAGGGAGAACGAAAAAGATAAGAGATAGAGAGTAAAAAAAAAGACAATATGTTTTTTTCCCCTTCCTTTTCTGCCAGTATACCATCATCCTCTCCTCAGGT
Source organism: Nannoperca obscura (assembly GCA_036024295.1). Lineage (NCBI taxonomy): Eukaryota > Metazoa > Chordata > Actinopteri > Centrarchiformes > Percichthyidae > Nannoperca > Nannoperca obscura. Next base: position 20,336 of record JAVQJL010103487.1, read on the forward strand.
CCACTTTGAATAAGAACTGGTGAGACCATTTTCTTGTCAACAGGCGATCAATCGTCTCATTTAGAGATTATAAAGAGTGGATTGAAAATGGAAAAGTGCAATTTTGTTTTACACCAACATTAAAGCTGTGCCACCTGCTACTCACAGGATTATCACATCAGTCTACTTCTCAAGGCTCTCACTGGGTAAATGAGAAGGCTCTTTTTACGGTATTTAAACAGTATCCAATACTACACCACTGCTGCAGTGCCCCACCCCCGACCCCCCTCCACAACCACCACCTTTCATCTGTTGGTAATGGCAGACCTGGCGGGCAAGGCCTATAGCTGCAATAAATCCTCTTCAGGAGTATATCTTACAGCTAGATATAAACTATGAGAGACGGGGGCAGAAGAAAATCAATAGAAGTGACAAACAGAGAAAAGGGTTTATAATTCTAAATGAGTTGTCTTTCTCATTTTTACTGGGATGATGGCGTGTCTGTCCTGGCCAGCAACAGCAATTTACTACCAATTCTTCACAAATCTAAACACAATTGTGTTGCCTCCTCTTCTGTAAATATACCTGTTTCATTGTTCATCCATTCTTCCAATTCAACAGCATAACATGACATGTTGATGACATATAGCTATTACAGCTGTTAAGGCCCCCACGTCCCCATGCTTTCTGTAAACAGGTCATTAAGAGAAAACACAGTGGTCTAACACTACAAACACGCTCATCTCTACCTGTGTTTGGCTTCACTTTAAAAAGGGAACAATGAGAAGCAGATCAGGTGATAACAGCGAAGAGGTCATCCAGTCTCTCCGTTGCAACTCATCCATGCTGGGCTCAGCATGCTCCCACTGTTAAACGGCAGTCACATAACTGACCGACGCCACTTCTTGTGTTTGTTTACCGCTGGTTGTGATTGGATTGCTACAGGCAATGACTGGGACCAGACTGAATCTGCAGAGCAGGCTGTTTTATGTGAAACTGCACTGTTTGCATGCAATCTGACAGTTGGTAATATGCGTTTTGCAGATGGGCATGAGTCATTAAACTAAGATTGACTGCCACAATTATTATAAAGTCAGTGTAGTACAGCAGTTCAGAGTAGATGCACATTTTCATTGAGAGTGGCTGTAAGAATTCAGCTTCTATGGGGAAGACAACAACTCCGTGCCTTCCTAAACTCAAGGACTTACCCTTTCAATATTGTACAACCATCGGCAAAACCGCCCCCTATTTGCAAGTAGGCAAAACACTCTAATCCTCCATTTGTGTGAATTCATCCCTGTCCTAAATGTGCCCTTCCGCACTCTAACCCTCAAAGACCCTACCCTTCATGCAGCCACCGACCCTGCTGTTTGATTAAGACTTAGCCCACTGCTTTATCCCTGGACAGGACCCCGGCTGGGCCAAAAAGCACGAGTTAAGCAAAGGGATTATCAGTGCCACTCCCATTGAGGCAGTCAAACTGTCACACAGATCAAAGCGGTTCCCAGCTGACCCTCAGTCATTTAAGGCAGGTGTCCTCACATATTCTAATGCCGGGACAAGTGCACGAACTCAGCTATTGAAAAAAGGTACGGCAGGATTGTTTGCCTGCCATAATTGAAATCGCTGCCGTACTTCATCTGCTTGATTTGCTTCTAGTAAGTCATGCTGAATGTTTAAAGAGTGTTATCTATCCCTCATAAAACCTCTGTTCAAGTTTTAGCAGGACATGTAAACTATGTGTGCGTTCATTAAATCATTTAAATTCTTTCAATATCAAATATATCACACCAGTCTATGACAATTATTCTTTTAAACCTAACATCAAATAAAACTAATTTTATGTATTACAATTAGAATCTTTCCGAAATGTCGACAACTGGATAATATTCATTATATTAATTGTGCAATGTATGTTACCACATTGTTAAAAGAGAGTACCAGTAAATAGCAGGCTTTATTGAGTGTTGTTGTTTTTTTTACTGTAGATTAGCTGTTGATGGCACAATACAATGTGAACATTGCAAAAGGAATGCAGTAATATGTTTTTGACAACTGTTATTTACCCAAAACCAAACAGCAACAGAGCAATAGTCACATGTTTTTACTGTGAGCTCACAGTTGATGACAAGAGTCCTGTTATGTCTTGATAATTTGGGAACATTGGCATGACAAGCATCAGTGCCGTAAATAAGTGAACACAGACTCTGGTGTGACACCGCTCCATCGGGAAGACAGCATAAAACTCGTCATGTCCCTTAAGACCTCCCAAATAACGCTGGCGCAAAATCAATTCCCCTCAGTGCCCCAGAACAACAGAGGAAACAAACGGATGGGGAAGGAGGCGAGAGCAACAAATAGATTAAGAGCAATTGAGATAAAGAACGATTGATAAAAAAAGATAACCGAAAAGATAAAAAGACAGGATGATAGAGATGCCTGCCCAATAGTCACACAATCATTAAAAGGCACTGAATGGTTCTCATTATGGCATCTGAAGCCCAGCTGGCTTTGGATTCAGCAGGTCGGCAGCAGTTCAGCTGAGGGTCTTGTGATCTGGGGTGGGGGCGGGACTTGGCTGGAGCAGGGGGAGTTGTGACCAAGGGGCTTGGTAGGGGCAAGGGGATGACGGATGGGCCTAGGGGTGAATGCCAAAACCATAAATCCAACCTCAGCATGACCCCGAGTTCCTATAAAGTTTATTTACATTTTCACATTGCGTCCACCTCTAAAACGTCTATGTTTAGACATTTGAAAGCGGCGTGAAGCGCCCATCTATCTTGCCACCAACCTCTCACAGAGTACAGGGAGTTGAGACCAGTTTATCCCAGCCTGACCTGACTGTCTGCTCATATCCTCCCCTGTTCAAGGATCACTCAAAGGATCTTTTATTAATTGCGGGTTTGAGAAAGGAGTTTCTATTTATATTATCCGGCAGCTGCCTTTACAGCTCGCCTGCCGAGCTGTGAGTACGCTTTGAGGCATTTAGGGACTTTTAACCTTCTTCATATTGTGTTTGATATCTTTTCCACATTTATTCCCAGACTCATTTGCTAATGTTTATTTGCATTGATTTAAGCCTTCATTTAAAGATTCAATTAGATTAACTGGAAGACATTGGCAGTAAAGTACTAACCACAGTATCACATTTCCTACTGTGGGGTGTCATGGGGATCGTGTCTATTTACACTTCAACTCCTTTAATGATTTACATTCAGAAATCCCTTCAGTGTTTACTCTCATCAGTCTTGACTAGAATGATTTCTGGCAACTTTGAACACAAAACTAATCAACTGTAATTAGCAGTAGCAAGAATTCACTGTTTAACTGCCAAAACACTAAACAAAACCAAACCAAACCACCCCAAAAGGAGCTCACATGCTTTTAACTCTATTCTTCCGTTTGTGAAACGCAAGATAAATAAATAACTAAAGGCAACATCCTGCCGTTTCACTTTCCTGCAGCCCCCATACACTGCTCTTTTTGATTTGGGCGCCTGTTGAGAAACCTTGTTTGGACAGCCATGGGGTGGAGCTGCCAGGCTTATAAGTCTGCCACAGAACACAGGCGCAAACAGGGCAGCCCGCAGGGGTCCTCTCATCAGCAGAGGGAGGGGATTCTACCACCTTAGCGGGTGAGAAAGACACAGTATTATTACACCCCATCAAGGAAACTCCAGCTGACAATAAATCCCTGAGTGCTTTACAGTGCAGACAGTGAGCATGGAAGAGTGCCACTGAGAGCGAGAGGGGAGGAGGGAGAGGAGACAAGGAAATGAGGGGAGGGAAGGGGGAAGAGGACTATCCCTCAAAAGGCCATAAAGCCTTCAGGCTGTCATTCAGGGCAAGAGCCATGGCAACGGAAAGTGTTTGGAAATTCCTTTTTTTTTCTTTTTACTAAAAGATTTTCAGAGCACAGTCAATCGGTCACAGTTACTACATTCCTTTTAAGGCTAATAAATGTCTGATTTCACGAGGCAATTAGAAATTAAAGAACTCTGGTAAATCTATTTGCTTTTCACAAGTTCCACTGAATGCTTTCTGTCCGTCAATGTGTGCACAATACCAATTTTATTACCAATAATGTAATTCTATTTAAAAAGAAAAAGATCACACAGTGGAAAACAATGTACAGGGCAGCTGGCTGCAGGCAAAACCATTACTTGAAGAGTGTCCTGTCAGAAAAATCTGCCAAGAGCTAAAAGAAAAATACACATATAAAATAATCACTGATGATTCTGGGCTAGTTCTGTGGTAGAGACAGCGCTGTATGGCCTTGTGTGAGAAAACAGGGAACATGCCTAAGTTATTACTGCAGGAAGGCAATCTGTCAAAGCCAGGCTGTTCTGGCATAGCCAATACCACTGGTGAGATCAGAGAGTCAGATTCTGCTTGCAATTACTGCTAAAGGACCTTGGATGCAGGCAGCCTGCTATCAATTATTTCCCTGGCCCTAGACACTTGGAGCTGTCAAAGCCCTACTGTCTTCTGTTTTGTAACAGAAAGCCCTCTGAGGCTCGGAGGAAGCATAGCCTCTCTCCAACAGCAAGGGAAGATAGTTTGTGTCATTAAGTGGTGCTATTATGGATTCACACACACTTCAGGGTATGTTTTTCTCCTACTTTTCTTGCTCTTTCCAATCTGTTACTGTACTACACCACGCCGTCTCTGCCTGTATCCGTTTCTCTCTCTTACTCACCCCATGATGAGTGGATTAAAACTAAAAAAGAGGAGACAGAGAGAAGTGTTCTGGCTGACAGCTCTGACCTGGGTATTGATGGTGAGGTTCTCAGCTCTGAATTTCACCCTGGGAACTTTGTGTGTGCTGCAAACGGCCACTCAGAGGGTACTCTGACCAAACTGTGTCCCAAAAAGTGTCCACCATAAAAGTGTTTACTACACATTATTTTACAAAATTATATATAAATGTGTTTATTTCCCTTGTCTCAATTTTAAATTGCCCCATAATTATAATGATGAGGCAATTTACCAATAGCCTAATGTGATATAAATTTAATTTACATATGCACCATTGAGCCACTTATATGGCTGCCTGTTGTTGTGTCTCCTTCCTTCCTTGTGGAATAAAGAATAGACAGGGATAGATTAATCATTTTTCCGCAGGATGACATTACTTTGGCCCACTCAGCCCTGAGCGGTCCCCCAGGGCAAGCCCCTGGATCATCCAGGACCAGAGCTTTGGCACAAAACGACAGATTCCCCCCCACAGCCCCTGCCAAGTTCCAGGACCTTATCACTGAAAATTACATTCTTATGGTAAGCAAATGTGCTCTAAAGCAATACTGCAGTTGCCAGTTGCATGAAACTGTCGGGGAAGGGAGGAAAGGTCATTTCCTGTGTGGGTTGCAGCAAGTACAATATGGCACTTACTGTGTGTGTGTGTGTGTGTGTGTGTGTGTGTGTGTGTGTGTGTGTGTGTGTGTGTGTGTTTAAATGTACACACGTGCACCTAGCTGGAAGAACTATGGTTCAAGGGATGATAGCAAGGTTATTGTCATCTAAGCTCCTCAAGGTCAGCTGCCATCATCAGCACAGGTATTATCTGCTCACACAGACAGCTAATGTACTGCAGCTTTGTCCTTGAAACGATAGGCGGTTAAGATGTGGTCAAGCCATTTTTTTTAATTTGCTTTGCTTCAATGAAATTGGACTGACGACTTTTACATGTGTACGTCACATAGTTTGAAACAAAAAAACGGGGTCGTATGAATTATCTGTGTCCCAAATGAAACCAGAGGGACCTTGATAGCATAAGAAAATAATTCTAATGTGTTGGCTAAATGGTAATATGTTACCAGCCTTTGACATATAATACAAACAGAAGATTGTCTAGCCCAACAAGACGCCTAACAGCTTAGACGGCTGATCGGCTCCATTGTTTCCCCCATCTTTGTCAGTGGGACAATGAAAATGTATAGCACAGCAAAGTGATATGCCCCACTTCACTTATTAAAGTCTCCTGCTTTACTACTTTCAAGAAAAACTCTATACATATTTAAATTAAATGAGCTGAGTCAAGTCTTTCTACAGTATATCCAGACAAATCTTCAGTCAATTTCATCATCCTCTTGAAATAAGATGCCAAAAACCCCAACAATACCAACAATTGATGTTGACTAAACTATGAAAAAGGAGTGTCAGTCAAACTCAGGTAGCTATTCACATCATCCAGGGAAATTTTGACAAACATGGAAAAAGGTGAGAGGATTAAATTCCACATCCTTGATTGATACCAGATATTTGTTTTCGTAGGGAAATTAAACTTTTGCTTTTAAGCCAGTGAGTTCCCTTATCTCTCTATTCTTCAGTAGGTTAAGTCATGCACGGAGAAGGTGCTCAGAACTTTCCAAATACACTCAGAGAGATTGAGAGGAACTCACTCTGTCACAACCTTTTGTGAAGGGTTTACAGCTTAAAACCGTTGCCCTATACACCGGTGACCCCTTTTCCCCTCCGACTCAAAAGTTTCTCCAAACATCAAACTTCGGATTATCTTTTGATTTCCTTTTAGGTGAAAGGAGTTCTTAAGTCCACAGCTGTGGGCTCGGACAGACAAAGGGGGAGGAGGAGAGACTGTTAAGTCACCATATTTATCATGACTGGGTTACCTCTTCTGTCAGAACCTTTTATCTTCCACATGCTAATTGGCAATATCTTCCACACTCCTCCAAACCTCCTTCATCACCCCCCAGCACTTCCCAATACGCCCTTTTTTTAACCCACTTTCCCTTTTCACTTTCCTCTCCCCCTCCTTTTCTTTGCTTACCCCTATACAGAACCCCTCTCCCTGGCTTGAGGCTGTCCCTCTCCGGGGGGAAGCAAGGTCTGTCAAATCAAGTCAAAAGCCTATTAGCATGCTAATCCACAATAAAAGCTCCAGATCTCCTGGGCTATATTTGTCACATCCCCTTGGTCCAATCAGACATATAAGCGGGTGTTGATAACTTATACCAAATTTTAACCGATTTGCTTTAAGGCTAGATTCTGTATTTAAGCTTGTGGTGATCAGACACACAACACATGCTCTGAGGAAATAAATGAATAGTTTACTGTGCGTGTCAGTTGAAAGAGATGGTTGCTGGAAATACAGTGAGATTCATGGAAGGCCTACGGAAAGAGAGAAGGGTGGAATGAAGCCTAGAGGAGACACCATGATTCTTATGCAGACCCAAAGTCCAGGACAGGGGGGGGGGGGGCTCGTTATTGTATCTACACTGAAGGCAACTACATCCACATCTGTAGCTCAATAAATCCTAAACATGGCCAGCGTTACCGGCATCAAGAGCTGTGGGAAAAAAAGCAGTTGGATAAAAAAAAAAAAAACTTTAAAAACTGTTGCTATTCTGTGAAACTGCACGAGACGTGCAATTATGTGATTTGGGCTATTTTATTTTTTGGATCTACAAACCCTGACATGAGCATAAAACCCAATACTTAATGAATCCATTTATATCAACTGAATTATGATTACAATTATTAATTCAAGTCAAAAATAAACACTAGATTGTTGACAATATGTTTTTTTTCTTCCAAAGTCAGCGCATCATCTTCTCAAGTGATAAACATTCCATGCATCCCAATTCATCATCTATTTTCTGAATCACTGACACAGATATAATGAGAAACTACAACGCAATGCGTCTGGCAGCGGCATTAACTTTTTCAAAAACTTCTCCTGTTTCTCAGGGAGCGCCAGGCATGGCTTGCACATAGGGAGATCAGAGAACATGGCCGCTGTGGTTTGCCTGCTACCATCAATCAGACCCCAAATGGCTTCCCTGACACCACCACTACTCATTTTCCGGCATGCCTTATGTGACCACCATCTTGAAAAGAGCAGTAGGGGAAAATTTGGCAAGGAGAAAGGGTGCCTTATTGAAGAAAGGGGCACGGAAAGTAACTGCCAAATATTCTCCTAACAATACGTTCCCAAACACATCATCTGGAGAGGTGGGCTGTAGATGTAGTCCAGATGCACAAAAGCAGTGAGTGAATGAGTTCTCTTGTCAATACTGTATGTCTGAAATTTCTGACACACACTCACCCCTACCTTACCCCTCCCTCGTTAATGCCGTCCTCCCTCTTCACACTCCTCTCCATATCTTCACTCGTCTCTCCTTTCTTCCCCCTCCCCTCCCCTCCCTTCCCTTCCGTGTGCAGAGGCCAGAGTCAAATTTACAACAACTGTCAAAGTCAGGGATGACAGATAAATTAATCTTCTCTTCATGAGTTTACATCCCAGGCATCTGGGCTGCTGATCTGGCCCCTAACAAGCGCGGGGTCTCAGCGAGCTGTCTTTTAAAGATGATGTTTTCATGGCCAGAGATGAATTACCCTGTCACGAGAATCTATTTATACAGCAGTTAGAGGGTGGGGCTCTGGATGCAGGACAGCGTGATTTCATGGGTTAAGGTCCCCTTGAAGCATCTCTTAAATCTGGTTCTGTCAGAAACATATCAGCACCAGGTCCATTTTTGGAGTAGTTTTGTTATAGATTTTCTTCACATATGCAGACCTATTGTCTTTATGAGACTGGTCTGCTAACCGCAGTTCCTGGCTGGCTCATCCTTTAAACATTCCTCACTACATAGATCCAAAAGTTAACTTCTTTCATGGGGGGCTCCATTAGGGAAATTGCATTACTGTCGAGTGTAAAAGCATATAGAGGAAATGTAAATTCACATTCATCATCCCAAAGTCAGGGAGGAGATGGAGTACAGGGATTGGACCCATTATCCAACTCAAACAAATCCAGTGGCTGTAAATGCTCTGAGTCACAGAGCCACTAACGGAGCCTCAACTGACAGACTGGTATATTTTGACAAGGCATAAGAGCTTTTTTTATTTACCAGTTACATTCACAGGGTACATTTTTAGGGGCATATTTTAGTTATCAACATAAAGGCATCATTGTTGGGAATGCAGGGCAGTACAAGGAAAGGTGTTGATTTATCTTTTTGTATATACATCCAAGTCAAGCTTTATTCTTTGAAAAACCTAAAAGTCAGTCACAGTATTTACTTTAGCAAAATAGAGAGCACATATCAATGTGCAGATTCCATTTTCAGTATGTTCCTCTCGTATATGCAACCATCAAATTCGCAAATTCAAATAGCCAGGCCAGTAGTATAGCCAGTAATATATTGTAGTGTGGAGGCACCTGGAGTCATGGCAGTCCATACGTCTACGTTAAAGGTACGTAACACTAACCTTTTTGTGCACATTGTAATAACTCAATTGTCACAATGTGGAAATTTTACACATTATGCAAAGACAAAAATTCTAACATATCGCCCAGTCTTGTAGAATACACGAGTGAAACATTGGCCATGGCCACACTAACGCATCTTTAATCCTCACTAGGGCTGCAACAACGAATCGATAAATTTGATTACAAAAAGCGTTGGCAACGAATGTCCTTATCGGCTCATTGGGTCTGCGTCGTTACACGCTGTGTTGTGGAGCTGGCTACGTCACTAAAAGCAGCGTGGGAGCACTTTACTTTAAATAACAGTAGAAAGTGTGTAACCTGCAAACTCTGTAAAAAATTAACCTCCATGGCACGGGAGCACCACGGTCATGTTAGCATGTGGACATGCTAACACTCTAGCATTGCAATGCAAAGTTACTACTGTATGTTCACCTTCCTCCTGCTCTCTCTCCTGCCTGGTTCTGGTTCTGGTTCTGCTCGAGGTTTCTACCTGTTTTTCCTTGCCATTGTGGCCTAGTGCTGCTCATGGTGGGATCGTTGGGTCTGTGTGTGGAAGTTGGTCTCAACCTGCTCCATGCGATAGAGTGCCCTGAGATAACTCTGTTATGATATGGCGCTATATAAATAAAATTGAATTGAATTGAAAGTTCGCTTAGAAAGAGAAGTACAGTGCGCGAGAAAGTGTCACTGCAGAAACAATCTACCTTCATAGTCCATGGCCTGTTAAGTTATTTGATGTAACAAAGCCTGTTAACACTTAATTTATTATTGGTTATTATTATTATGTATAAGAGGTTACACTTTGTTTTATAATTTATTATTATTTATAACAGCTCAGGTCCATTCCAAGTAACCTAAAAATAATGTTTTGGGGCAAATTAAACACATCTTAACATGTTGTATAGCTTATATTTAAGTTGTTAGGAAGAACAGTGTTTTTGGAATAAAAACTTGGGAAAACATTTATTTTAAGTTTTTATCCGATTCGTCGATTAATCGTAGAAATAATCAACAGATTAATCGATTATCAAAATAGTTGTTAGTTGCAGCCCTAATCCTCACACAGTTTTTATGACAACGTATCTTATTCACACGATGCGGTTTTTATTGCAAAACTAGCGGTCACAAGGACTTTATTATTATTATTTTATTTTTTTACCTAATTAGTTTCTTACGTTGTACATCCCATTTACTATTTAATCAGTGGCAGGTCAACTTTTTCTCTGATCTCCCACAGTAGGTGTCACACTGAATGAGGACAGATGTGATGAACACATGGACTTCCAGAGTCTCACTGTTAGAAAGCAAAAAAGGATTGTGTCCTCAGGGAACTGCAGGAAATGATACTGTCCAACTACAAGAGGCAAAGCTCATTGCTTTTCGTTCTTGTACAGCACTGTGGCGTTTGGTACTGGTGCTCAAATTGTCGCATGACCCACATTACCTAAAAGCGGGTAAGCAGTGTGTGTATATAGATCATGGAACTAGAGTTACAAATGTGTAACTCGCTCCTGAAAGTGCTGATGACTTTCCTGTTTCAGTCTCTCTCTCCCTCTCTCTCTCTCTCTCTCTCTGCCTCTCCCTCTCTTATTCTATCACTCTCTCATTCATCTTAAAATGGATTGCTCTGTCACCTGGACTAACACTTTACTGAGAGCAGCCATCAATACTTTTTGTCAAAAACTGCAGGTTGTGCCAGACATGTCATCAATCACCATTTACATAAAACAAAGAGCTTTCTATGACTGCCAGTCAGAGGCAGGACGGCTCTGACTTTGCGGAAGATAAAAAGGAGCCGTTTCATAGCTCCATAGAGACACTGACTGCACTACAGGCCTACATGTGTTGTCAATCTCAAACCAATTGCTATATAAAATCAATGAACCTGAACTATTTGATCTAGACCCGAGGTGAGCCTACAGTTTAAAAGAACATCTAAGTTAACATTTAAAGGACAGGAAAATCACTATTCTAATGTTACTAAAAAATACCCCAATGAGAGAATGTCAAATTTATAACAATAAAGACTATGGCCAAATGACAAAATGCAACTGTGACATTTGATTGCTTCACCAGCATCTGCAGCATGTCAATGTCCACCTGTTTGGACAAGTTCATAAGTCAAGAGATATGAACGGCATCCTCCCCCCCTCCCATCCATCTCCAGTAGACGGAAATAAGCCAGCATTGATATGAAGCACACACCGGCCCTAGAGGCCCAGCTCATACATTCACGGTTTCTGACAAACCACAGGAAAGCAAGATTTCATATCATTTATTTAAACAGAAGATATATGGTAACCTTCCTTATAATTGTTCCCACTCCAATCCATATTTTCAAGACAAATACAGCAAGCAGGCGAAAGATTCTGAGATAATCTATTCAGCCGATACGGTTTGTTATTTTGGAAATAATGTATTGCATAAGCGCTTAAAAACTGATTCACTAGAAACTAACAAGATTTCTTCTGTTTTCTTCTCACCTAAGGTTTTAGCAAAGACGCACACATGCATGCCATGTGAGTGTGCATGCATACACACACACGCACGCACACAAAGAATTCAATTTGGAAACCATCATTGGAGTGCAGAGGAGAACTGGAAAGTCATATTGCTATAATGCTCAGATTATCAATCATTCTGACATTTTATTGGCTTTATCACTGTACATACCATTAAAATGATGTCTGGCCCAGATTGTCAGGGGGCAAACATTAAACAGGCCAGGATTAAAATGCAGATCCCAAACACCTTCGCTTCTGCTGCTGAAATTGCACAGGACTACGCAGCTGACTTTGGATGTGCTGTCAGAGGAGACATCGCATCAACACAGACCTGGGCTGACGAGTAAATAGATAGTGTCACACTCTGGAAATGCAGAGGCTTCCCTCTATTTATCACATGCTGTAGTCAGTCAATGCACCAAAAGAGTGATAACAAATGAGGGGAAGAAACATCTATTAATCTCCCCTTGCACTCCTAATCAGACATCATTGGCAAACTCCTTTGCACTAGAATGACATGCGGCTAGCCTACTGCTCATGAAGGAACATATTAATACCAACGCTTGTGCTATTAAAAGTAATTTTGGTGGCTCCAAAGCAGTGAGGAAAGCAAATATCCATATTTCAAAAGATCCTGACAGTTAAAAGGTTGTTAATGGGCATTTAAATGCTAGTGCTGCTGCCAAGCTGGCAAAGAGAGCCATAAAGCAAAAGAAATGTCTCCTCTCTCTCAAAACCTTTAATCAAAGCCATGTTAAGCAAATATACCACTCTGCCGTGTACAGCAAAAAAGAAATGGAAAAGTTTTTCCCAAAATTCTTCTTTTACTTTCTCTTAGGTTTGTGTTGTCATAAAATATGCATGTTTATACATGCTTTTTTGTCTTTCCCATATTGGTGATAATTCTGAATTTGGTAACAACAAAGGTAAAATTACAACGGTTATTATTTGTGAAAGAGAAGACATTTTGAGTCATTCATTACATCTGTGACAGTTTGGGAAATCTTCATTTCTGACTGAGGAGCATAGGCCAGGAGCAACCAGAAAATATGATTATGTGCCTGGAAAATGCAACAATGTCTATCGTAGGCTTGTACCATTTCTACTAAAAAGAAGAAAAAAAAGAACGTGATCAGCTAAGAAGGTCAGGGGACAGTTTTGCTTAAGATGTAAACAACAGACAACAAATGTAAATGCCACATGCACAGACTCAACCTTATAGTAAAGACGAATCTCAAGGGAAAATCTATGACAGTAATGATGATTGCTTGATTTGTTTGCCGTGTCAGTCATATGATATGAAGAAATTGGCAGAGTTCATACTGTCACAAGTCACAGAGTTTTTATTGGTATTAAAAAGACTGCATGGAGATGTAGCAGCAGAGGAATAGCTGCAGGACTCACAATTCAGTTGAATGTCAAGATTCCATTGCCTTGACATCTATAGTTACACACGTACCTCACAGCCCTTATGTCAACCATTATGTAGGATAGATGTGTACAATATGAATTTAACCAACAAACAATGAAATCAGTGTAATTTAAATCCATTTATTCCCAAAATACCTGCATTTCTGGTATGTGAAAATATTTCCGGTCTCTATAAGATAATATCCATTGTTAACATTTAAAATATCATTTAAATATCTATGTGATAAGCAGCATTGAAAAGGGTTGGACGGATTGAAAGAATATCCAACGTCTGAGTGACAGACAGGAGTCAGAATATTAAATTCTCCTGTCAATGAATGTCTCCTTGTGCTCTAGAGAAGAAGGGGAATCAAATGGTTTAAAGTCTAACCCACAGGTCTCATGACTAGACACAAGATTCTTCTATCTACGTCATTTCCTCAACATCGGAGAGGCAGCTAACAGAGCCACAGTCAGTCCACAAAGATTTCACTTCATGAAGTGAAACACACATCAAACATTTAGCTTTAGTTGAGGTCAGCTGTTGTAAACACTTAACTTACTGTGCGAGTTAAATCCCACAATGGCCTGAAGGGGCTCTTATCTACTGTGTCATATCTGATCACTGGGTCTGTGTTAAACAAAATGGGAAACAAATGTTTAGATCATTGTAACACATAGTTTTGATCATGCGCTAGCCTCCCTTAATGAACGGGCACAGAGCAAACGCAAATGACTGCCTGTCTGCGTGAACCCCACAGACGAACAGACACAAGTCCTCCTGTATGGGACTTGGAAGCCTGTCACAAAAAGGCTTGAGACAGCACTGTTCCTCTCATTAATCTCCCAATAGAGGAAATGAATGGAGTGACTACGCTTGACGGTTTTTGTTCTCTCATAAAGAGAAACACAGAAGAGCTTGGAATGAAACTCCGCACATTATGAAAGCCATTATCTTCAGCTGCCAGTCTCAGTGAGAGAGAGAGGGAGGGAGAAAGCTGGAAATCCATAACTAATAGGCAGAATGAGAGGTGCAAAAAAAAGTAGGGGACTGGGTCAGATCATCTCTCTTTCTCTCTCCTCCAATTACTGACAGACAGTTGAGAATATGAAATCAGACTGAGGAATGAGAAAAATTCTTATTGTCTCTGAATGATATTAAACCCTGACAAAGTAAAAAAAATGGATGGTGGTTTCAATTCTGACAATGTATCAAATGTGACACGATATTAAACTGATTTCAAAACACAGACTGTATCATTGCCATGATAAAATAGGATGTTCTCATCATGGATCATAAAAAAAAAGATTAATTACTAAAAAGACACAAATTGACATCTTCAAAATGACTGTTCTAATCCCCTCCTTTCATCAAATGATCAGGCAAACAGCAATGCCTGATGTTTACAGCAAGACTCAACTGGCACCGATCCTCAGCCAACAAACCAGTGAAAATAACAAGCATGACATAACTCAAACTATTTGATCTTCTGCAGTCAGTCACTGCAAACAAAATCCCTTCAAATCCTTGATGACTACAGGACACTCATCTACCACACACATCCATCATCAGAGGTTGCCAGAAGGTCACTGATGGCTCTAATATAACAGGCTAGCCACCATCCAGAAGATAATTAAACAGATATGACCACTGCAAGATAAAAATACATACAGTATCTTGCAGTGTTACTATGCTTTGAAAAATACACAACATTCAGTTACTGGATCTTTTTATTAGGGCTGGTTATTGTTTGAATGACAAATATTAGATTCTTCTAAGCTTTCTTTATGCACTTATTCACCATACATTTATACAACTCACATCCATTCCCAGTTAAAATAATACACAAAAACCACACACTTGCATCTCCGACACCCCATGAGAAAGCTGGTCATACAAGCCTTTTCTTGCTTCCGGATATTCTTTTCAATTCTGGGTTCCTCGAGCATCCTCCACTGAATCTACCACTTCAAAAAACACACCTCATGAAAAAATCAGGAGGCCTGTCTGACATGTGTCCCTGTGCCCTGATGGCATGCCAACACCAAAGACCAGCATTGATTTTCTGTAACGCGGGGTCGGATTAGGCCTCTACAGGGATTAGCTGCCTGTGCAAGGCCTCAGGGTTCGCTATAAAACTAATAATTAATTTAAACAGCCGGGCCCATGGAAGGATACTCTCACTACACGTTCCCAGCATGAGGGGGCCGGTATGAGTGACGGACTGTCTGGCACTCCGTGCAAGGAGCAGCTGTGTGTATATATAGGCCTACAGTCTGTTCAACTTGGTTCTGATGATTAATATCTTTGTAGTTGCACCCCATGGCCACCACTACACAGTCATAAAAGTTCCTGCTACAGATTAATATGTAGTGTTAATTAGAAGTATTTAACCATTTGGCTTGGTTTAATGGCTTAAATTGTCGTAAAGCCTCATCAGTAGCCAATTAAGACTGACAGGGAGGTGTTTAGTTGATAAGCTCAAGCTGACAAGAACACATGCTCCTACACTAACACAATTCTGAAATAATAAAAAGGTCATAAAGATACAGTATGCACTTAAATGTCCGCAAAAGACAGCAACCATGCTGTTCCTGGCCAGGTTGAGTGAGGAAAAGGTGGATATCTAACAAACAAAGCCAGCAGTTGTCGCTAGGTGGTTAAAAGAATGCCTTAGTCTAGGGTGACTGTGTATCAACACTGTCACCTACTAATTAACTGGACTTTTTTAATACAATATTCTATCATCAGAAGTCACAATATGCAGAGAAGAACAATGTTTGTGGGAGTTACACTGACACAATAACATAAGACGAGCTGAATAAGAAATTATGTCAATTAACAGGCTAAACATACCAAACAAGGCAAAAATGTCTCCACAACGAAGCAGCTTTCCTTTGAGCCAATCATATAACAACTAAACAACAACAGAAAAATGTGGAACATTTTGCCCCCAGCCACAGACAACAAGTGTGTGTAACTATTGCTGCCACATCTGAGAAAGGATTATAGTGAAAACATTTCACTGCTACTAAATTGGAGCTCCAACCAGCAGGTCATTTGTGTTTTCCAAACATTTCTTTTCTCTAGTTTCAAGTCTCCTTCATATTCTGAGCTGATTTGACTTTAAGAAGAACTTGTTTACTGTAAACTGCAAATGTCCTCTCTGGCAGGAGGAACAAATTATGTGTGTGTGTGAAAACATAAACAACAGGTAAAAAGAACATCTCCTTGTATATTTTCCTAGTAACAAATACATGATGACATATTAGCATAGTTAGCTTACATAAGAAAAAACACTCAAGCTGAATTAATACAGCTGGAATAAATCCAGAGGTTAAAAAGGGGCAAATTAATGGAGCTTTAGAACACAATATCTGTGACAATGAACGTGGTTTGTCGGTATGAATACCTCTAGCTCTCGTTTTCAAGAACTGACAAGTTGTGGAATCCTTTCACCTGTATTTTCTTTAACAAAAAAGGAATGATTTACAATCAACCGAATATGAAAACATTTGCTCTGTGTGTTTCTGAAGAGTCTTCTTTTTTTTTTTTTATAAACCAATATTCCCTTGTGCAGTAACACAGCAGATTTGTGTGAAATGCAGCATGGACTCTGTGGCAATTGTCTTGTTTGTTTATTGTTAGAATATTTATGGATCTAAATGCCTTAAAATAAATGTGGTCATATTTTGTAACATTAAAATGCCTATATACATTTGATACTATCTAAAACACCAAGCCTAAATCTGTATGAATAAAAATGTCTTAGGACAGATGTGTTTCACTTGAAGTGAAACAAAAACAATGAAAACCATCACAGGTTGAAGCATCTCACTGTAGCCCCTCTGTAATCCTCCCCCTCCTCTTACATAGCTGCCAGTAAGGGTTGCCATAGTAAGAGAAGGTAAAGGGATTTCTCCTTCTCCTTCAAAAGACTTTGATCTGACTGACACACAAACGGCCCTCAGATCACAAGTCTACAGACCCTGTTGGGCCTCTCTGCCTGGTCCGCATGTACACTTCATCCCTATGAGGATTTCTTACCCTCCTCCCATTTCCCTTCGTCTTCCCTTTATCCCTCCTCCTTCTTCTTCTTCTTCTTCCTCCTCCTCCTCCTCCTCCTCCTCCTCCTCCTCCTCCTCCTCCTCAGCCTCCTCCTTCTACTCCTCTTCCTCTGCTGTTTGGTGTTTTGAAACATCTGAGTACAGACATGTTCTGAGCTTTGGAGGACCCAGGGGCCCGAGATCCAGACAGAGGGAGAAAATAAAGAAACTCTACAGTGCCCACGGTGCAAAAGCTATCTCACCATTACCACTGGGGAGAAACTCTTAAACATCACCAAACGTCTGGACAGACAGAGAAGATCAGAAGACTGTTTGGTTTGTTGTTCACATAATCATACTGTCAGCTAATGGTGCAGTCAGCAGCTCACAGTGGACCCACTATGATAGGAGTCAATGTGTTTATCCTAATGGATAGACAGTGTTTTATGAGGGAAAACTGAGAATAAGAATACTGCTGGCCTGCTGACTGCTGGCCCCAAATGGAACGGTTGTACCTTGTAGTTTTCCAGTATAGACGTGTCAGCAGCGTGGACATGAAACATGCCGTCACTGTTTCTTATCTCAATATGTCCCTGGGTGGAAAAGTGAGGCAACAGCTTACTGATGTCTTGCAGCCTGCCTGACCATTAAAACATATTTCCATTCTGATGGATGTCAGATGTAGCCTTAAAAAAAAAAAAAACACCATTGCTTGCCCTTGATTTCTGAGCACATTCCCAACTACAGTTTTCTAAACTTATTCTTCATGCTTCGCAAATGGAACAAGCAAATGTAGACTATAAACAAGTTAAAATAATACAGGAAAGGGGAGAACAAGAGTGCAGCCGGGGCTGTTAACAGGGGCAACAGGGGCTGTTATCTCCCACAAATCTTCCTGTCTGATAAATATCAAGTTCTTGGGACGGCGGCTTGGAAGGACAGTCAGTGGTTTTCATAAGTGAAAGCTGTGAAAGATGTGAGTAAGTTTATCTGAAATGGAAACAGGAAATGAGTTACAGCTGTGCTGAGAATGTGGCACAGCTGTCCAGGGCCAGAGATGGTTTAAGTATTCTACAGGAGTGCAGGGGGGGGGAAACGTGGACTCAACCACGAAGGCTGTTAGGGGCCTGAAAATTGCAGAGCAAGCAAACAAGATGGCCTGCATGTACTGCAGTTTATCACTTCAAGAGGGGCAAACCATGATTAAACCTGACTCAAATCATAGAGGTTAAAAGATTATCATATTAGTCCCTCGTCTTCACCAAGATGTAACAGCAAATTCCTTTAGTAATCATGAGTCCTTCAAGAGCTGCTATCTCTAATAACAGCCTCCAACTGCATTTTATGGACATAGGATTTATTCATCTACTGACAACATTTATCATGCAGCCCTCTTAAAAAATCATCCCCTAAAATTCTAAACATGGCAAAAACTGCAGTCATCTTCTAAAATCTTGGCATGAATACGCCCATGTATCTGTCTTCACTTTTCACCCCTGGGCCCTCTAGGAAAGACTGTGGGAGATTGAAAGCCATGAAGCGACCAAAACTGCCTAGACCATACCAAAGGAAGCTCCTTTGTTCCTCTTCCAAAAACAGGCTCCAAACCTTTTCTTTTTTCTCCCCCCTTTTTTTCCCATTTGGGACTCAGCCGAGGGAAGTAGAAGTATGGCTGCCCCTCTGCATGCTCTGTTTTAATATGTTCCATGCCTTCCAGTTGCTTACATCATCAATCTGGGAGATGGCTAAGTGTGATGGGGTGAACATAAACAGTGCTTGAGTTATGGGTTAAAGGAGACACAGGTTGTTTCCCAAACATAAGTTGGCGGAGAGGACCTAATCGCTGGCGTGCAACCTAAATTACTTTGCATGTGTAATGTACGTTAAAACCAGTGCCGCAGAGAGAGAGAGAGAGAGAGAGAGAG
>JAVQJL010103488.1:0-44973 GCA_036024295.1 Nannoperca obscura
TCCCCCCAATATTCCCCTTCTCTCTCTCTCTCTCTCTCTCTCTCTCTCTCTCTCACGCACTTACTCACTCACTCACTCACACACACACACACACACACACACACACACACACACAAACACCACCCATCCAACCCCAACTCCAGGAATATTTATATATTTTTATGTCCCATGTAGTTCACACACACACATGTCAATCAAGTTCCTGTTGTAACGGCATTAACCCTTTGAACATAAGATACATGCCAAGTAGAGTCTCTCTTTCTCTTTCCTCTCATCCACTCTACGTCTCTTTTTTTAATTCTCCACAGCTGAGGGGACACATGGCACTGATCCCTTGAGGAAACCCAAGGTCAGACTCGGGGCACAGACGTTAAGAGGGGAGGCCTGCTTCAGTATCCAGTATCTTTCATTTAGTGTGATACACATTAGCAATTCAACACATGGGATGCTTCCTAAAGATGCAGAGTGTCACTGCTTGTTTCTCTTAAGACTATCATTTGCAAAATGTTTTAAAAGTGTTTCAAAGTAGTATGTTAAAATGAAAATAACCCAAATGGGGATGGTCAAAAGGACAGTGTTCGAAGGGACAACAGCTTGCATTTCGCTCTACAATGGTACACAAATATCTGCAAATATCTGCAAAAGTAATGACATTCCCATGAGCCTCGGCTGTATTTATGTTTAGTGCTAATTGGCAAATGTGTGCATGCTAACACTCTAAAGCAAAATAGCAAACATTGTACCTGCTTTAACATGCTAGCATCATCATTATGAGCATGTTAGCATTTACCACTAGAATGGTTGTAGACTCTTAGTCTTGTTTTTATCTAAACCACGGATCTAAGGAGAGAGAGTGTTTCATGTTGTACAAATTGTAAAGAAATTGCAAGAACTGTGGGGCTATGTACAGCTACAATTCTTTTATAGCGTATGCCTATGCTCTATTATTTTGTTTCAGTCACATGCATGTGTGTGTACACCTGCATTCCAGCCATACCACTGTAAGGAGGCTGTATTTCAGCACTGGCACTCCTTTTCTCTGCTTCCTCCTCCTCCTCCTCCTCATCCCCCTCACTGCGGGAAGTAATTGAACTTGAGCAAACATGTTCACGTACACACAGACACAAACTAATCATAAAGAACATTACTTTGAGTCGGGAGTGTTTTGCTGCAGTTCACGCCAGCTTTAGCCTCTAGCGCGCAACACTAGCACATCAGTCAGGTTGCCTTTTAATAAAGAAGCTGGCTCCTGTGGTCTCACATTCAGCAGTTGTTTCTGTCACTCACTGTCATCACAGCCTCCCCCTGCACACACACATACACACACAAGCAAGTTGGAGCCTGTAACACCCACACATGACCCCAGTACGCATGCATGCACACACACACACGCTTATCCACTTTCAGATGCACACACACACACACACACAAACGCACACATGAGCCAAGCAGCATGGGCAATAGGGTCACCCTCGCGCCATGCTTCATAAAGGGCGCCGTTACAATAGGTTTACTGTTACTCTGACGACTGCTGGGATACAATAGGACTGAATGTACTGGCCTGTTGCTTCTCCGTTCCTCTGCATTTTTCACTTGATGACAAGGAAGACAGGCTGAGACGGGACAGCATGTTATCAGAGGACGCCCCTGAAGGTGAGTTGGCTCATTGCATGGTTAATGTATACCTCCATTTCTATGCATAGTAAATGTGTAGTGCTGAGAGAGAGCTATGTGGGAGAATAATTTGTGGATTGCTCAAGTTTGATGACACTGATACTTTTTGAAAATGATGTCATGATATGATAAAAACACTGATGTCAGATTTGTTGCAAGAGTTTTCCCTGAGAGCAAAGTGAAAGGAAACAGGTTTTACATTTTGAATAAAATTAGGCTGAAATGTGAGTAGTGCCTTGGTGCAACTGTGACACCTTATAATTGATCATACTCTCATACAAGACATGGAATTATTAAAGAAATTAGGCGTTACAAAAAAAGGTGTGTGATTGCATCATGCTGAGATATTTTTTAAAAAATTGCTGACAGGAGGACAGGAGCAAATCACAGGTAGACTCACAAACTGAAAATGGGAGAAAGTAAGCCAGAGATGGAATAAATAAAATGACAATTTCACAGACCAACAATTCAAGAAGGCTACCAGGTAAAGTGGATAAAAATGCAGAGAGCTGAGAGAGAGGGTCTGTTACTAAAAGAAGAAAGGAGGAGAAGAAGAGAGGGGTGAGAGGGATTATAAGAGGAGCGGAGATGGGGTTTGGTTTGGGGTGACAGATGGGACCAGCTCCAGAGGGGAGTGGTGATGAATTGTGAGATTCCTGTGAGTTGGGACAAGCAGGGATATTTGTATTGCAGCTGTCAATGGTTCAACACCTACACAGCCCCCCCAACCGCACCCCTTCATATTATAGACAGGCATATGCACACACTCATGGTCATATTTCATATCTTGTGATATCCAGTGATAGGCCTGCATGGTTGGTCTTGTGTTGAGTTAATCGTTAAGTTGAAAAGTATCTTGTGAGTCAGTGACAATGATTCATGCTCTTGTGTTGTTAAAGATTAACTCATTTTCTGTTATGGTGTCTGGGTAATAGGGGTATACAGGTTATATTTGCTTATGGCGTCGCCTGTCTGTACTTTATTATTCCTCTTTGGCCATAGTTCAGTGATTTAGCAAAGTGTATCCTAATTCAAGCCTATTACATCAGTGCTGTGATAAATAAACAATCACTTAGCAATGTGGGTGCTACAGCAATCCTGTAAGTACAGTAAGTAAACCATATTTCTATAGCACATCTTAAATCCAGAGTTACATGGTGCTTCACAGGTGCTTCACATAAAATTCAACACTATTTAATGCAGCATGACTTTCAGGGGAACAGAACAAAACAAAAAGTACAAACTAAAACCATTGAATCAAGTCACTGAAATACCATCCTATAGAGAGAGATTTGTATTATAGACATGCTTTTTGACTAGACATGCACTACTAATGCACATGCACTACATAAGAGCGAGGCTCCCACTTTAATTCGGTTTCTTGTTAAAGATCTTCAGTTTATTGTTCATGGTTTTGTCTTTTTTTATTTTTATCAATAGGGTTCAATCAAAGGGTCACAGATAAATTAGAGGGGTTGTGAGATGATTAGAGTGTGATGATCTACTACATATATTTATACTAATCTTTCTCTAGTTTTTCCTGTGTGAAATAGTGGATCATTTTACCTCTTTGGGTCTTTTATTTAAATGAATCAACTTGAGACATATACTACAGACATCTAAAAACGTAACATGGAGCCCCAACCACTAAAGAGCCATACTATTAAAAAAAATCTAATCTGATTCTGCAAAGTAGCTATAGCTGTTAGAAAAGGGTAGTGGAGTATAAGTATAATGTCATATAAAATAGTAACGCTCTACCTCAAAGGTACAGTACTTGAGAAAATACACGCCTAGGCCTGTTAATGTTTATGTTTTGCTCTACCCTTTGTTCTGGCGTTGGACTTTTGTAATGTGAAAAATGTTTTCCCACTCTTTATCAGTTATGAAATATGACTAAAGTTTGTGGGAATAATAATCAGAAAGTGAAGGGCGTAAAACGGATGAGTAAGCGGTCCGCGTGTCAGCAAATGGGTTTGATTTCACCTCGCGCCCGCCTCCCATTCTCACCTGGACGGAAGTGGACATAAAAGGCAGCGCAGGTAAAAGCAGCCACTCACCTCCTCCCCCTCCTCCTCTCTCCAGGTAGTGCCGGGCGGCAGCGCTCTCCTCTCAAGTCTACTTTCGGCCGAGGAGAGGAGGCATGACGCTGGATATGTTTCACTCCCGTAAATATGAGACAACTTGAAATATTCTTCTTCTGTCTCCTCATAACCAGTAACCTCGGGAACTAATGGGGCTTATACTGCTGAGCCTGATTCTTCGGTACTGGATCCACACCGTGGAGGGTAAGCAGGGCTGGTGTTCGGTTTAAATAAATCAAGGGCAACACGTTAGTTATGTAAAAACAAAGAGGAACAGTGAGTCAAGAGCCTATCATAAATGCTGTATTGGTATTTATGACCGGTTAACATGTTTTATTGTGAAAAGCAGTGTTTTATTATCTTTAACTGCACTTTATCATAATAGTTAAAAGGGTATACATGTTAATAAATGTATTACATCATAAACTAAATAAAACATTTATTTTATCATGTACAAAAACTTGTACACTTCTAAAAAATTCAGATCTCTTCCACGGAGAGACTTGTTGCAGGAAACTCTGTTGGTTGTTGACACGCTGACTGTACCTGTGCACTGGGTTCATGTGTACTGCAGGTTCATGTTCAGCTGGGAGCTCTGTGACTTGTGAGGAGTGTCTGCAGCTCAGCTCTCACTGTGCCTGGTGCACACAGGAGGTAAGCAGTCAAGTATGCATGTATGAAACCACAACAGATGACGATAATGCATTAAAAAAAATACTTTTTGGCTCAGATGAGCAAAATGAAATTGCTTGTTTGGGATGTTTGCATCTGGTGATGGTGATAAAACAGATATGTAATGGAAACTATCAAACAATATCAATCTTCTGTCTGCAAACAACAAAATGAGTGATGTTTTCCTTCATCTCTCAGAATTTCACAGATTGGTTTTCAGTCAGCGAAAGATGTGACACACCGGATATCTTACTAGAAAAGGGATGTGCCAGGGACCAGCTGGAGTTCCCTGTTTCCGAAGGCCAAATCCTGCAGGATCACCCACTCGGGAAGCAGACAGGCAACGTTAACAACACTCAGATCTCCCCACAGAAAATGGCACTCAAGCTGCGACCTGGTACGCAACCAGCGCATTTTGATTTGGCTGATGATTTGCAAGTGGTTCCTTGTTTTCAGACAGAAATAAGGTGTTGTTTTTGTTTTCGCACAGGCAGTCAGGTGACTTTCCAAGTCAAGATTCAACACACAGAGGACTACCCTGTGGACATCTACTACCTGATGGATCTGTCGGCATCCATGATCGATGATCTGGAGATGATTAAAGACTTGGGCTCCACTCTGTCTAAAGAGATGGCCAGCCTCACCAGTAAATTTCGAATGGGCTTTGGCTCTTTTGTTGAGAAACCCATCCTGCCCTACATCAAAATCACAGAAGAAGAGCTGGCCAACCCCTGCAGGTATACAATAAATTCAATGATATCCACTTTTCTGATGTATGTTCCAGCAATGTCATTATGTATCTCAGATGTATCTTATTTTTCAAATCTTTGTTTTTGACTGCTGCTGTGTTGTAGCGATTTGGGTTTAACCTGCCTGCCAACTTTTGGCTACAAACACGTCTTGTCTCTGACGAGCAGCACTGATGAGTTCAACGAAATCATCAAAATGCAGCGCGTGTCTGCAAATATTGATGTGCCAGAGTGTGGCTTTGATGCTGTCATGCAGGCAGCTGTTTGTGGGGTAAGATTATAAATATACAATCTTAGATGTTTGTTTGTCTTTTCAGCGTTATTATTTGATTTGTCAGTTGTGCTAACCCCTGATGGTGTAAAAAAAAAAAAAAAAAAAGGAGGAAGAGCAACATAATGTGTCTTCTGATAGGACAAGATAGGCTGGAGGAATGACTCGATGCGTTTGCTGGTGTTTGTCAGTGATGCTGACTCACACTTTGGGATGGACAGTAAGATGGCCGGCATCGTGATTCCCAACGATGGGCAGTGTCACCTGGATGTCAACAATGAATACTCCATGTCCACAGTGCAGGTAAGTCCTTTTTTAGAATGTAGTTTTTGTTCGTATTTTTTGACTTATGCAGTAATAGACTTCATTTCATGAGTCATTTCACGGTCAGCTGTGATAAATGGTCACTGCATTACAGCTCATTCACTACCAACATTTCTCAATTCTTCCCCTAGGAGTATCCAACTCTTGGTCAGCTGATTGATAAGGTGGTGGAGAACAATATCTTACTGATATTTGCTGTGACAGACCGACAGAAACACAACTATAAGGTAACAGCTTCTTTCCATAGATGTATTCATTTTCTTGCTATTAGAATAGGTCCAAACCGGAGAAATGAAAAATGCAAGTGTTTGTGTGAGCATAATGTTAACTGAGGTTTGCATATTTATTTATGGAGCCACATTCTCATTCAACCTGTTAGAACTAGCCCTCTTTTCTTCCTGATTCGTTTGCGTACTTCCCTTTGCTTTGAGGAACTATGAGCCAAGTCTGCAGTGATTTTGCTCTAAATCTGTATTTTGTTCCTCACAGAACTATGCAAATCTCATACCTGGCGCCACGGTTGGAGTCCTGGCGAAAGATTCGCGGAACATCCTGGAACTGATTGTAACAGCATACAAAGTAAATAAACAGTCTTGGTGATCTGGATGTGCTGGTAGCCTGTGTGTGCAGGCGCTGGTAATACGAAATGTGACAGAAAACACCTGCTTTAAAACTCTGTTAAATTTGATTCAGTCAAGTTATTTGACTATTTGATGTTTTTGGCTTGAGCCAGAAGTTTAAACATAAAGCATGCATGAATAAACCCTCTGTACATCTTAGTTTTGCCATCACAGCATCTCTTTCATCTCCTTTGCTTCTTATTCTCTTGCTTTTCCTCTTTCATTCTTTCTTTTATTTTTGCCTCTTTCGGCCGCTGTTTTGCATCAGCATGTTTGACAGCAAGTCTCTGCTTGTCCCATCTGTTTGATCTCCTTACCCCTCTGACTCTGACTTGTTCCTTCTTACCCACTCTCTCTCTTTCTCTCTCTTTTTCTCTCTGTCCTTTTGTAAATCCCCCCTGGCGCTGTGAGTGGTGGCAGGTCAGCAGTCCTCTAATTATTTATCAGTTATGTCGTTGACACCCTCTTTTAGTCACTGCCATGTTCACCACACTGAAAAGAGGAGTCCTCGTTATCGCACTGATTATAGATGGTTTATAGATGGTTTACTGATTATAAAAAACAAACAGAGGGATATTTAGTGATAGAAGACAGATGATTAGTATTTATACTTCCCTGCAATTTTGGATTAATGTTTGTTTCGTAGTGGATAGATATTACCCACTACCCCACTTTAAATACCCTACAATGCATTTACTGAATAACAGTAGAGTGTTTTGTATCTGTTTCACCTACTTTACATTAATCCATTTTAAAACTGGGTGTATCCATAAACGTCCCCCTGTTTTCTCCTCCTTAGCAACACTGAAGACCCAGTACAATTACAGGCCTACAGGAAACACACAATTAACCCTCTGTGAGCACCCAGACAGTCCGTCACAGAGTTCGTTAGTCAGTCAAACACAGTCTTCCCTCCAGCCGAGGTTAGCTGTCACTCTTTCCTCAGGTGCTTTGGTGCAGCCCTGCACACCTGGGATGATGACTCACCCAAAAAGAGAGAAGTAGATAGGAGGTTTCAAACAGTCTCAGCACGCTATAGGTCACCGCAGGGTAAAAGTGTAATTCCCTTTAAGGCCCTGGAAATCCCACTTCATGACAATAGAAGTCAGTACATTCATTTGACAATTGGGTTTTGGTGACTTTTGTTCAGCACCAGGTCTGTTCTGCCAATTGCATTTCCATACAAGGTGCTGAAATACATACGTACTGTTTTCCAGGAACTGCGTTCAGAGATTGAACTGGAGGTCCTTGGAGACACAGAAGAGCTCCAAATGTCCTTTACAGCCATTTGCCCAAATGGATCTGTCCTCCCTGATCTAAAACGCTGCTCCAACATCAAACCTGGAGAGACGGTCAGTTGTTTTGCTCTAAATTGCTCTTGTTCTGTATTTGTATAGCACCTTTCATGCAGGCCAGTGCAGTTAAAAGTTAAAAGGGCTGAAAGAGGTGAAAACTACTAAAAGTGCTAAGACAGTTACAATAATTGGACACACCAAAAGTAAAAAGCAAAGTATCTAATAAGATGATATAAAATGATAAATGTAAAATTAGATACATAAAAATTATAAAATGACTGAAAGAAAGAGAAAACAGTAAAAGATGAAAACCACATGATAATCATAAAGCAGTCTAAGCAGGGCCCAGGGTAAAAATACATTATATTTAAAGACATCAGCACTTAAGTCTTCTGGCTTCGCTTAGATCTGGCTTGGAGCATAAAGCAAAACCGGCTGCATGAAAGGTTTTTGTCCCATACTTAGGATGAACTAAAAAGAAAGTTTAAATTAATACAAAATCTGCCAGGCAACAGATGAAAAAATGTTAAAATAGGTGTAATGTGTGGTTCTTGTCTGGCAGAGAATTGAATCTGTTCTTCCTAACTGATGGTTTTATTTGGTTAGACCAGATAGGACAGCATAATTGTAGTCAACTAAATAAATATATAAAACTAGTCTCCCTGAGAGAGAACTGGTAGCACTTTAGTTATGTTTTTCATAAACAGAAGCTAATTTGATGACTTTCACTGCATACTATGAGCCTTCTTGTTCAGTTGTAAGTGGGAGATGACAGTCAGGTGTCTTGCCTGTTGGCCAGATGTACATCCAAGTAAATACAAATTTGAGGCAATATATCCCACTGATGTTCATTTTTTGAGATGTAAAAGAGCATCGATTCATCGTTTATGGCCAAGAGACACCATCACATAAAGATGTAATCTTTCTCTATTTAAACTAAGGTTGCAAGGATTAGTTGATTAATCAGTCATTCAAATCTCAGAAAAGTAAATGGAAATTATTTTAATTATCGATTGGTAATTAGTTTGTGCAAAAACATCAAACGTTATTGAACTCCAACTTAATTGTGAATATTTGCTACATGCCTTTGTCCTATGTGTTAGTAAACAGAATATTATTGGGTTTTTGACTGTTGTTTGAATAAAACAAGCAATTCGACGACATCACCTCGGACTGTGAAAAGTTATAATGATGATTTTTATTTCTATTTTCTGATATAAAAAAAACAATTTATCGAGTTGACAATCGATAATGAAAACACTCCTTAGTTGCAGCCCTAATGTTTGGCAACAAAATCCATGAAAAATAACAAAAAAGAATGTGTTAGTTCATCACTATAATTTTTGACTTTCCATCTTCGGCACTCTTCTTTTAAAAAATCATACATACAAAGTACATTTTTTAAAATAGGATCAATAATTTCCCAAAGCAGTCTGGCACTGTAGTTTTAAGCAAATGTTGCTCAAAGAGGAGTAAACAGTGCATTCATTGGGAACTATTTTCAGAGGTGGATTAATACGCATCTGGTGCTGTAGTGAGTTTTTATGGCAGCAGGATGGTGGGATTGATTGATTGATTGATTGATTGATTGAAATGAACTGCAATGCTTGTATTCTTTATAATGAAGGAACATGTCACCCAATGTAACAGTGTAGCTGACTGAAGTGTTTTTAATAGATTTTAGAGGACATAAACGTAGTTCTATAGCACAAAGGAATGCATTTGGGTTACACAGGCAGAAGACGATCACTTTTGGTCTTTTCACTGGACTTCTTTGCTCCTCAGGTAGTGTTCAATGTATCTGTGGAGCTCCCTGGTTGCCTGTCAGGAGTTCGGCACTTCTCCCTCAAGCCGGTGGGCTTACAGGACAGTTTGGAGGTGGAACTGGAGTCTCTTTGCTCGTGTGACTGTCGGCAGCCTCCTGAAGCAAATGGCAGCCAGTGCACTGAGAGTCAAGGGGCTTTCCAGTGTGGCATATGCGTGTGTCAGCCGGGGTTCCTGGGAGCACAGTGTGAATGCAATGAGGAAAGCGCTTTGTTGAATAATTGCCTCGCAAACAATGAGTCTGAGATATGCAGTGGTCAGGGGCAGTGCTACTGCGGACAGTGTGTGTGTCATGCATCCAGCTTTGGACGCATCTACGGACCTTACTGCGAGTGTGACAATTACTCCTGTGTTCGCTTCCGTGGGGAGCTCTGTGGAGGTGAGTGACATATTACATATTGATGTTATAAATTACTCACGTTTTTGCGTTGAGCATGTGACTCTAGTGATTTTGTGTTTGTAGGCCATGGAGTGTGTGACTGCGGGGAGTGTCACTGTGAAAGTGGCTGGACAGGGGAGTATTGTAACTGCAGCACCAGCACTGAAGCGTGCACATCAGAGGATGGCGTTCTCTGCAGCGGCCAGGGGAGATGCAAGTGTGGCCAGTGTGTCTGCACTGTACCTGGAGCATCTGGGAACAAGTGTGAGAAGTGCCCAACATGTGGAAACGCCTGTAATTCTGCAAGGTGGGAACACATTCATGCTATCAGCTCTTTGGGGTGAATAAGGACGTAATGTAGAGGGTTTTGTCGGCTTTACCTCTGTAATTGTTGGTTCTTTACCTGAAAGACATAAGATATTGTCTCCATACGCCGCATGATCTGTCTGTTCTTTTGAGTACAGCCGTATCAGATTCTGATCCCCTTGTTCACATGTGTCTACACCTTCCATGTGACATCAAAAGACAACTAATGTCCCCAACACAGCACTAAGAGATTTCCTTTCTTCATTGTAAAGCAGCTGTCAGGGCTGGTGCCATTTGATACCAGTGTTATAGGGGAACAGGGTGATAGAGAGCGAATGAAGCCTTGGGAAAAGTGGGATAAGTGACCAACACTGGGATTTCTTTGTACTCACTGTGTCAGTGATTGAAGCCTTTTCAGACTTAGCTCCCCATGAGGTACTGTGTCAGCGCTAAGGAAACTCTGACCTTTTGTTTTTCCACTTGTTTTAACACCAGGACCTGTGTAGAGTGCCATCTGGAAGATAAAGAAGATGCTGAGGTTTGCGATCAAAGGTGCAGCATCCCAAACATTTTCATCAACTCAACAGCAGGTAAAGTAAAGTAAACTCCCCAATCTACCGGTTCTTCCTTTGGAATTATTGAAATACTATAGTTTCGGCCCCTTGTCTCCACTTTATGAAATTATTATTGAGACAGTAATATGGAAATTAAATAGGGACATTTCCTAACATGGAGATATAATGTATCACAATATGTTAATGTATTTAAAATCAGACATAAAGATATTGAATAAACTGTTTGACTGAGATTTGATAAACAATAATAACAAATTACCACCCAATTGTTAACTGAACATTTTGAAAAGGTTTAATAAATTGAAACGGTAAATCATTTGTTCAACAATTGGAGAAGAATGCAGGTGTGATTTTGCTTATTTTTTAGCCCATTGACTTTAAGGAACATGCACTTAATCTCACCGATCTATTTCCAAAGTATGCCATATGTTTTCAGATCAATTGTATGCCTTGCAAACAGCCACATATCACAGGTCAGTACAGAGTGGAAATCAGCTGGCTGATACTTGAAACAGATCTACGTATCACAGGGAATATTTTGTTCCCTTCATGTAACATTAACATCTAAGGCAGTTTTGGGTGGGGACTGTTTTTTATTTATTCGTGTGTGTTGTTGCCTTCAAGAGCTGTTGGGAACCTTAAAAATCTGAAACTTGAGAAATGGCAACCACAGAGCAACCGTTGCATCATCTGTCGATGTTTGCTTATGGCTTGTCACCAAGGTTTGATTTTGTGGCGGCTGTCCAGATTTCTTTCAGGGAATACTTTTAATTAAAAATGGTCCATGACGATAATATAACACTGACAGCAAGAAAAAGGTCACTAAGTCTTCCCTGTGATGGATCACCATGCAGGATCTCTGGCAGGTTTCAAGTATATACATGTTGATATTCGCACTGGCATGAAATCACAATCACAATATATCCCTACAGAATTTAAGACATTTTTTTTAATTCATATAAATGTATCATAACTCCATATAAACCAGCCTCTTTGCGTGAACACTTGCTGTAAATGCTTGTTGTTGCAGGATTTTGTTCTCTCAGCTCGATGTTTTTGGTAGTGGTATCAACATAGGGCCATGCTAAGTTTCCCCATGGGTCAGAGATTTGGAGGAATGCTGACCTGCATCGACTCGGGTGTCTCTCTGAAGCCTGTACCCCCCCAATACAACACCACTCATGTCCATTCAGGCAGCGCTGGACAATGGGGAACATATTATTTACCTTGTCGTACAGGCAGAGCTATTGTAGTTCATGTGAATAGCCAAAGAACCTCGTCTTCCTTTATAGAAGAGATTATTTTAACCCTGCTATATGAGAGGTATATCTGATTATCACTGAGGATTTTCAGGCTTCATATGTGAAATACAATGGTGTGGTCCACACACTCACATGCACACACACCAGATTGTCTTTGATATGGAAATCACTTTGACAGCACAACAGAGGCGAGGAGATCTTTTTACATTCTGTGGACAATGTCAAAAGGGAAGATGATATACATTGGATTTATGCCTTCTTTATGGATATATATGTTCTCATTTCCTCTCAGATTATGACAAGAGCCCTTCTACGCAATGCACGCTGATGACTGAGAATGAGTGCTGGATCTCATTTAATGTGGTAGGAGGTGAGAAAGGGACCACTGCTTACAATCTACAGATGTACGGTAAGTTTTGCAACCACATAACACATAAAACAGATAAAAACAAAAGGTGGCTCTAGTGTGAGTCTAATTTGATCCTGTCCCAGGTTGCCCGGAGCCTCCCAACATCCCCATGATTATTCTGGGGGTCTCCCTTTCCGTCGTGTGTATCGGCCTGATCCTGCTGGCCGTGTGGAAGGTGCTGGTGTCTGTCCACGACCGTAAAGAGGTGGCCAAGTTTGAGGCTGAGAGGTCAAAGGCAAAATGGCAGACGGTAAGACCATGAAGTCGTTTGATAAGGCTGGGAATATTACATTTTTTTCTTATTGTCAACAAATCCTATTAAACCACCAATGAATTATTAATTCTAACATGTTTTGTCTGTGTGAGCCAAAGCAAAAGCCTCCATTACAACTTTTCAAACATATTTTTATTGAGCAGTTTTGTTCATATACAGAAAACAATGATTCAGTTGTTGCTCAATTTAACAATTATAAAGCTAAAGAATGTATTATACAGGAATCCACTTGACATTCGATCAGTTTGTAAGAAAAATTATAAGAGTTACCCGAAGAGAGGGGAAAACAGGGGAGAAAACAATTAGTTTAGATCAGGGGTTTTCAAAGTCTGACAGAGACTACTGCACCACCCAACACCTGTCTCCTCTAATGTCTAAAAAATATTGATAGTGCAACATGAAAAAATACTAATGGATCCCCCCCTCCTATTAATATTCTGAATTTGGGGAATCATCATGCTCTAAGTTTTGGAACCACAGTTCCCATAATTCTTTGATAGATGTAAACAGGAAAGACAATGTTGCCATGGAGTTGGTTGGTTTGTTTAGTTTAGTTTAGTTTTGAAATTGGCATTACAAGTGTGGGTGTATAGAGAACTATCACTGGATTACTCGAATCCTGAAGAAAACTTAAAAAACCTGTTAATTCTCAGGCAACTTCTGCAGTTATTAGTTTTCTATGATATCTAAGCGGGTTTAAAGGCGTGTCCCAATCAAATGATAATGACGTCCTTGGAAAATGTAAACCCGATGAATCTAAAAATATGCGTAACATTTCTGTGTGTGCTCGACTCAGAGAAGAAATGTGAATTTTGACGCTAATTGCAGCAATCAGGCTTTCACCTCAGGCAGTATCAACTCTCCTGCGTCTCTGTGGGGAGGTGCGCCTCACAGTGTGAACGCCCCCGCTCTAACCTATCCAAATCCCATGTAGAACTTTAGTCACTCACATTCTTTCACATTTCTCTCAAAGGTATATATGTACACTGTCTTCTAATTTAAGGCTGCAAGATAATTAATGAGGGGTTGCCACATTTCATCACATTGAAAGAGTTGAATATTCTCTAAATGTAAGTTGTTAATCATCAGACCACATTTGAGTTGGGACAATAGTTTTCCAATATGTGAGAATAAGTATTGGGTATTTTTGCTGTCCAAAAACTGTGATAACCACATTAATGAGCCACATCGTAGCACAAGGTGACATGTTTCCCTCCTTATGATGAACATGGGCACTGTGATTTATTTTGAGTCAATTCCACTTATGCTGACCTTCTGCCATAAATACATTACATTTACATTTAGGCATTTAGCAGATGCTTTTATCCAAAACTCTCAACCATCACACCTCATAAAAAAAAAAACAATGGTCTCCAACATGAGCACTACTTACTTATTTGATTATCGTTTGCTAAAACCTAGAATGTCCAGCTGATAAAGGAAATTACTTACATACTTTCTTATAATAAAAGTATGTATTTGTGACTTGTTTTTAAAGATTTATGGCTTCAGTAGGAATAAATGGGCTTGGCACTAAAAGCAACAGACAGGCTGGTGTTTAGGGAAGGAGTAACATATTGTTGTTTTTTGTTAAAAAAAGAAAATATAATATCCTTTATGTTCTGGTGACAATATTTTAAAGTTGTTCCATCTTGTTAAATCAAAGTGATTATGAGTGATAACTGCTTCATGTGTTTGTGTTTTGTCTTTGTCTCTCTTCAGGGGACCAACCCTCTGTTCAAAAGCTCAACATCTACGTTCAAAAATGTAACTTATAAGAAGACAGAGAGAGAAAAGATTATTACACAAGATCACTGATGATAAACCGGAGGCAACTTCTTAGTTCACTTAAGTGTGTGTACGCGAGTGTGTGAGACAGCGAGAGAGAGAACATTTTGTATTAAAATGTGTTAGTATATAAATCTCTGTGATGTTATACCACAGTGCATGACACTGTGGACAGACGAACACTACATGATGAATTTGCTGCTGTAAAAGTGCACTGCCATTATATTGATGTACTGTTAAACACTGCTGCATGATCCTTGTGTTCCTGAACACATTTTTGTCTACTGTAACCTGCAGCTTGGAAAGGAGGACTCTACACTACAAGTGGTCTACTACTGAAAAAAAATCTTTGTTTAATTCTAATGAATGTAAATATACAGGTGGATGATTCCGGGTTTTTTTTTATATTGTGTTTATTTTATTTTAAAGCAAGGCTGAGCCTTTAATGTTGATACGTTTTTTTGTGTCATGGCACATAAAAATAAAGTTTGACAAAAATGTGGACTTATTGTACAATTATACTTTTAAATTATTACAACATAGTTACCCAATCCCCTGATAGCTTTTGATTAGATTGATACGATTTGGCACTAAGAAACACAATCTAAAGGTTTTTTTTAGTTTACTCAAGAAATGTATGGAGGTACTTGAAAGTTTCCATTCTCCTACTGCCTTTCAAGGCTAGATTACCAACTGGACAAACTTCCCGAGGGCCCTGAAAGCACCACAATCACTGAGTGACAGATGTTTTTTTCTTTGGTAATTTGATTACTTACAAACTGAATGGAAATTTCCACCACTGATGAACAAGATTAGCTGCATCCTGCACTCTCGGACCCTTGTTCTTGTAGAAGGGATCTATGTTAAAATCTATTCATTATTTACATTTATATTGTGTTCACATGGTGCATTTCCCTAAATAAAGTTGTTTCATTAAATTACAACATACATAAACTTGGGGTCAGATAGTATTCCAGTGTAGGGGTTCTGGTTGGTTTGTGACTCTGTGCAAAATAGAATACAGCTGTTATCTAATAGTGCACCAAACTTGATGGGAACTTGTAGGCAAGATGGAGATCATGGCAGAATTGTACCAAGGCGGCCAGGGCCCCAAAACAATCCAGCATTAACCTCACAACATTTCTCTTGACTTGCATTATGGGAAATGGTAGGATCAATTGTTTATGGACCTTGATCAGCTTAGGTACTAAAGGTCAGAATATCTAAGCCCCTGATGCTGTCAATTTTGATCATATTTGTTTTAAACTGTCTTATGAATCACCAACTGTATGGAAGTGCCACACTAAGATGCTGTAGTACCCCTTGAAAAGTAGCAATACCACATTGTAAAAGCACTCTAATACAAGTAAAGACCTGCAGCGAAAATGTTACTAAACTAAAAACATGCAGGTATTTTGAGCAAAACCTGGGCTAATGAAAGTATCAAAAGTAAAGAAAATCACTGACCCTGTGAGTGTACTATATACTATACTATAATCAGTGTATCAGTGTGACAGCTGTCAGCTGTCTCCTCACTTTTCTTATTAAGATTTTACATAAAAAAAACTACATATGATAAACTACAACATTAACATGGTTTTATTGTATTAGTTAGTGATAAAACCGGAATAATAGAAAATACTATAATAATA
Source organism: Nannoperca obscura (assembly GCA_036024295.1). Lineage (NCBI taxonomy): Eukaryota > Metazoa > Chordata > Actinopteri > Centrarchiformes > Percichthyidae > Nannoperca > Nannoperca obscura. The sequence continues at coordinate 16,159 of JAVQJL010103488.1, forward strand.
TAACCATTCTGCATGAGTTATTTTACTTTTGATACTTTAAACACATCTTGCTAGTATCACTTCTGTATGCTTACTGAACGTTACTAATATTTAGAATTCAGCACATTTACTTGTAAGGGAGTATTTGAAAAATATGCTTTTATTTAAATACTTTTATTTAAGTAAATGATTCTTTCACCACTGACTATAATATATTATTAGATTGTTTATATGTGTAAGTAGAATTGAACAATTTCCTTTGTTTCTATTTAGTCAGAAGGGCCTTGATGTTATTATTGTCTATATTGTTGAGCAGATTGTGGCAATGCATCGGAATTAATAAGTTCATATGATTGGTATGTAAAATATGAATTTGTAAAAGCTGTCAAATGTATGTAGTGAAGTAAAGTTAAGTATTGGTATAGAAGTAGACCCATGGTATCTATCTGTCTATCTGCAGTGGTAGAAGTTTAGTTTCAAATCTTTTGAACTCTGTTATGAAGTAAAAAATCTCAAAAGCTTACTCAAGTGAAAGTACATAGCCTCAAAGTATACTGAAAGTACCAAAAGCAACAGTACTCATTATGCATAATGGTCCATTTGAGAATAATATATATCACTAATGCTGCATCTGGCAAAGTTGGTGCTTATTTCAGCTGCTTTACTGTCGGGTAGTTTAATCCATAGCCTAATAATAGGCTACATCATAGTTTATTAGTTTTATTTGTAGTAACAATCTGAATGTGCAAAGTAACTAGTGACTAACTTTGTCAAATAAATGTAGCAGTGTAAAAAAGTACAGTATTGGTTTCCCAAAATGCAGTGTAGTCTACAGTAAAGTACCTCACAATTGCAGGCTACTTAATTGTAGTATTTGGGTACATGTACTTAGATACAACCCATTGTGATCCATGCTTGTGTTTGTTTACTTTTTAAATGTTTCTGGTCCAGTCTGAACGTTGTTCTGTGGTTCTCTCCCGGTGGAGCGGCAGGAATGCAGCTTCCAGGCCCGAGAGCGACGGCCGCTCCTCCGTCAGACGTGACGTCGCTGGAAAACTCCACTCGGCCGAAGTTTTTCTATGAGGGCAAAAACAAAACAGCGAAGCCCCAAATACTCTCTCTGACCAGGAGTCTCGGAATGTGCGGACATTTGCGCTTCAACATTGCACCCCGCCGTCGAAATGTTAAGACAGTTGTTTCGTTCCGTCGACTCTGTGGCGGTCGTGGCGACTATTTGTGCGGCAGTGTTGTTGGCGAAAAGCTGCGTGTGCGTCGGCGAGGAAGACGATGAGGTCCTGGAGAAAAAGCAGCTCATGGAGTTTTACAGTAAGTTCAGTCCTCGGGCTCGGTGGTCCTGCTTTTAATGTGACTGACCTCCTGCAAAGTAAGCGCACATCACAGCTTTGGCATCAGGACATTGTCTTGTGCTTTTAACGTGGGAGACAGTTGTATGACTGTACTCAACAGTGTGTTGGGATAGCAGAATAATCATTACAGCATGCCCTCGTTGTGCTGGCAGGCTGTGTGAAGTCAAGGTGATAGAAGTTAGACGATTCCTCAGTTTCCTGGGGGCCCACCGAAACTATGTTCAAGTCCCCCACTGGCCTCTGGGCCGCAGTTTGAGCCCCACGGCAGTGATTTATATGATTTGTAAAGCTGAATGGAAAGCTTTTCCAGTCTGTGCAAGTCTGTCTTGATGAGGAGAAACATGTGCTGTCCAGGTTGTTTTCCTCTTAGATGAATTAGTTATTGACTAAAATAAACTCACAAAGTGAATTCTGAAGAAAGACAAATGCACATGCTATTTATCATGCAGCTCAGACTGAACACTGATCTCATTAACACCATATTTGCAATTGAAAAAAGTGATCAATTAGTCAACTAAGTTATTGTCAATTACACTTTTTTTTAAAAATCACTTAATTTATCAAGAAATAATTCCAGCCTTTCATATGTGAGGATAAACTGAGTTTCTCTTCTGTAATGCTTGTTGAAATAGAGTTTAGAGACAATTGATGACTTGATTAGTCAGCAAACTAATCTATTCATCATTACAGTTAAGTCAAACAAAATGTGGTTGTATTAACTGGTTCCCTTCCAGCTGTTTTTTTAATGTTCAATATAATTGTAAATTGAATACTACTTTTGAACCTGAAAAATTAAATAATCAAAAGATTCAAAATGTAAATAAATCATTGTTGCATTCCTAGTTTTCAAATTGTATCTCACCAATATCATGATACTCATTCTGTCTAGATCTGGTCAGATTTGAACGCCCCTCCAATGCACAATTTATTGTTATAGTATAGTCTGTTCTAGTATTAACACTAACACCCTTTTAAAACTAATATTTAAATTCAACAATTTGAACAATGTGAACATTTCATTTAGATTTTGTGTCCATCTCTTCCCAGAAAAGGGTCTGTTCATCCTGGAGAGTGAGCCGCTGAAACGCTGCATCACCGTGGACCGCTCCAACCTGGTGCTGGAGGACTGCGAGCGGCCCACGCGCCGCATGCTGTGGAAGTGGGTCTCCCGACATCGTCTCTTCAATTTGGGCACCAGCACGTGTCTGGGCCTCAACATCTCGGACACGATGCAGCCTCTCGGCACGTTCGAGTGTGACATGACCCTCCCTGTGCTGTGGTGGCGCTGCAGTGGAAACATGCTGTACGGGGCGTCCCAGTGGAAGGTGGCTGTGGCTGGACGTTTGGTGGTGGTGAAGAAAAACTCTATTAATGAGTTCAAAAGGTACAAAACGCCCAAAGAGGGGCCCTGCTCATATCCATATGAAGGTAAACACCTTAAATATCCTGATGAACTTATGAACAGTCATTGAAGTAACTCTCCTACGTGTCTGCACGGGATGTTTGTCATTTCAAATGATACTGGTTGTGTTTTGTTTGCAGATATCCACACTTTGTTGGGAAATGCACATGGCATGCCCTGTGCATTTCCCTTTAAATATAACAACAAATGGTACTTTGAGTGCACGACTGAGGGGCGTGAGGACCATCTCCAGTGGTGTGCCACCACCCCCCGCTATGATGAGGCCGAAAAATGGGGCTTCTGTCCGGTACAAGGTAAAAAAAGACACACAGTAAGAAGGGCACTTGAGAAACACTACATAGCCTAAAGTGTGTGGACACCTCCTGTTTCAACACCGTTATGCTCCCCTGCACAATGCAAGGTCCATAAAAGGTCCATAATGAAATGGTTTTCTGAGTTTGTTGTGGAAGGACTTGACTGGCCTGCGCACAGCGCTGAACTCAACCCCATCCAACACCTTGGGTGAACTGGAACGCCAACTGTGAGTCAGTTCCTATCACCCAACATCAGTGCTCAACTTCAATAGTCCTCCTGTGGTTGAATAAGGGGAAATTTCTTCACCCAGGTTCCAAAATCTTGTGGAAACAAAACCTTTGCAGAAGAGTGAAGACTGTTATAGCAACATATTAATTAGGTGTCGACTTACTTTCTGCCATGTTGTGTTTAATTAAAAGTTCAGTTTGTGTTACTGAGATGTATTTAAAGCTCAAACGAACCATACCTTAAAACCTTAAAAGTACCTTTCCCATGTCGTATCTCAACAGCGGCCTATCCAAATCAAAGTCTAAATCAGCTCAGACTTTTTCAATCAGACCAGTGAAATTCTTGCTATTTTCATCTGGCTCAACTAACAACACAATAAGGTTGTTGCTTCATGCTCACTTTAACTTCAGACTGTGATGCATACACTCCTACCCACACCTTGAGACACATGCATACAGACTCATTCCACCTCTTTCGTTATCAGTTTCCAACTATCTTTCCTTTTTAATGAATTGGATGTATTTATAGATTCCAGTTGTGAGCGTTTCTGGGAGTCAAACCAGGAGCTGCGGGCATGTTACCAGTTCAACCTGTACACCATCCTAACGTGGAGTCAGGCGATGTCAACCTGCCAGGCTCAAGGTGGAAATCTGCTCAGCATCACCAGCCTGGCAGAGCACAGGTACATCAGAGGTAGGCACCTGGTGGAAAACATAAAGCTGCTGAAAGAAACATCCACCTTGTACTGTACCTGTATTACACCCACAAACAGTACACTAGAACTACACTGCACTAGTACTGGATCAGGTTGTTGTCTTGGTCTATGACTCTGTGCATTCTTGTGTTTGTATCCTGTGGTAGATCGACTGGCAAGTGTTGGAGCGATGGTGTGGATTGGACTGAACCACCTGAAGGATGGGCGGGGGTGGCAGTGGTCTGATGGAGCGCCTCTATCATTGGTCAATTTCACCACAGGTACTGATTATTTGTTTACTCCATAATAATAATTCATTATTAAATTGAGAAGAGGTTAATACAGAATTGACACCTGAGTAAATAATAACCATCTTTGTAGATGTAGCCTAAATGACAACATTTAAAAAAAAGGAAATCAAAGCTTTATTTTAACACAGTAAAGAACAATATATAAAAAGGACATTTCAATCTTTATTAATTAAAAAGAAATACACAAATATATATTTTCAAAGCCATATAACATATACATTATTAGATGTATCTTTCTTTGGTGTAATAACAATGCTTTATAGTAATGTGTGTATTATGTGACCTTTGTCAATTATTATTATTTTTAAACAAATAATAACAATTTGTTTGGGGCTTGTGGGATCCTAAAAAACGAGGAAGTTAAGCTAATGTCAACAAAGCACAAGGGGCTAAAAACCGCTCCCATCACTTTGTTCCCATCAGCTCTGCCTGCCAGCCCACTACAGGATGACAGACAGTGTGGAGTTTACAACTCGGCCTTCGAGGGTCACTGGCAGAGTCTTTCCTGTGAGTCCGCTCTGCCTTACATCTGCAAGAAGATGCCAAACGACACCCGGAAAGCCGAGCCACTAGGTGAGAGCATGTGCACACGCATCAAATGACCTGACATGCAGACTGCTTCCCTGCACTGTGGCAGGGATAAATTATAAGTCATTGCAAAATGTACCAGAAACGTATTTAGCTGTTGTAGCTCTTGGCCCTAACAGCTGCACAGCACCTGGGGTATGAACTATTGATCTTCCTCTCCATCACGCTGTAGGGGGCTAGACCAAAACAATGTCTGCTGTGAAAATGTGTTCATCTGGTTTGTTCTGATTTCTCCCCCCCTCCCACTTGTTTTTCGTCTTACAGAGGACTGGCAGTATGTCCATACAGAGTGTGCCAATGGATGGTGGCCTCATAATGGTTTTTGCTACAGGCTGCTGTCAGAAACAGAAGCAGGGAGCTGGGAGGAGTCTTCCCGCGCCTGTGGCTCTCAGGGGGCAAACCTCACCAGCCTTCGCTCCCTGTCTGAGGTGGAAATGCTGCTAAACCTCCTGGCTAACTGTAAGGAGCATCGTGCAATACAGATAAATGAAGTTCTGTTTGTTATAGACACATATATCTGGGGAAATACCAATAGGAAGCTGAATACTATTCTGTTTGTGTGAATGCCATGGTGTGTGCACGTCCTCATGTTTTACAGTTTCTGGGGAGAGTATGGAGGTGTGGATTGGTCTGTGGAAGCAGGCATCGTCGCCGACTGTCGAGTGGTCTGATGGCTCACCAGTAACTCTCACTCTCTGGCACCAGTATCACCCTCCTCACAACCTGACGGATGCAACACTCTGCGCCAAAGCAGACAGGAAGGTGGGAAACCTTGCGTTGGTGCTTCTTTTATGTAAAAGCTCTCTTGAAGCTCAATATAAAATATTAATATTGAATTAATATATAATAATATTAAAGTGAGTTTAGCTCCTTCAGCAACCAAGTTCAAATTAAAAGAATCCCCTCGAGGGCTGCAACTATTTAGTGTTTAATCTAATGACGCTCCTTTTTAAAAATACTTTCTGATTCAGTGTCTGTTGATTGACTTAACTAGTGTGTACATTTAAATACCTTTTTAATGTTTGTATGCATTCATCGGGTGGCGTCCGTGTGTGAGTAAAATGTTGACCTCTTTCACAGGAAGGTAACTGGCTTTTAGCGTCATGTGAGGAGCGACTGCCCGCTGTGTGTAGAAGAGAAAACCAGAATCACGTTCATCACCGTGAAATCTGGGACGAGGGTTGTCCTGAGGTAGGAACATGAACGCTGTGGCTGAAGTGTCTTTGAGCGAGAAAAGGAAACTCTGTCATGCAGTCGCACTGTTTTGTACAATAGCTTTGCCCTAACATTGCAGTAGAAGGGGATCAAAAACATCACATTACATCATTACATAGCACCTAATCTTCTTAATTTACCTGTGATAAGACTTTACCCAAAAGCAAAGATAACATCTACAAGTTTCAGGTTGTTTTTTAACAATAATTGTATTTGTATAGTCATGTATTCCTCTGTAAAGGACTCTCTTGGCAACAAAAGTGCTGCTCAGTTGTGTCTTTAAAAGAAAAAGCATTGGAGAAGCTTCGTAGTTTCTCACATAATCAAATGATTATGTTATTGCTTTGACTACGGTCTGCTTAAGAAAACTTAAAATGTTCTATTTCTGACCGAAATTGAAGTGATTTATTTTTAACTTTGTCAGGCAGATTATGTGCTGTAGAGTATTACAATAGCTCCATACAGATCAGGGCATGCACCAGGCGGAGCCACACGCCTGCTGCAGTTCAAATTCTGAGCAAGTTGCCCCTTCAGAAGCACAATGAGCTGATTCACACGACTGCTGACGTATTGTCTGGCATTCATGTTGCTCCTTGATTCTGTTTACAAGAATATCAGACTCCTGAGTCATCGGGCTACTTCATGCCTGGCATCATGAGGCCAAAAATGGCCCTGAAGGCACAATATCAGTGGACATGCTCGAGCGGTATCTGATGATTCCTGCAACGGTTTTAGCAAACAAAAACTAAATTCTTTCACCATAGTCGTTTCATTGTCTGTGTTCATCAGGTAACGCAGGTAACAATGTGAAATGTTTACTCCAATGTAAATTGCTGATAAATCATCTACAGACACTTGCGTTTTAAAGAAAGCTTTGCATTTTGTCTCTGTGTACATGCTGGTGTATGTAGGCTTTTGGACCCCAAGTATACAAAGGATGTGGGTTAGACGGGGTGAAGAGGGGGTGGGGTGGTATTCGTGCACAAATTCACACCACTTGTCAAAACAACTCCACCACATAACCTAACATGCAGACTTGCATACACACACAAACCTGCATGTAATTGCACACATGTACATTAAAACACTCTAGATAAGGACGGAGTAGGTTTGAACAATTTCAAGAGTAGTTCCAATATTATACCTGCATTTACTGATGCCAAAAGGAAACTTTAAGATACCTTACCTTGAGAAATATACATTTTTAGCAATAATGTGGCTCTATGGATGGTAGTGCCATTTGGTCTGTTAATCAAAACTTTAATGGACTGCCATGACATTTTGTACAGGCATTCATGGTCCCCAGAGGAAGAAGTCTGCAGACTTTGGTGATGTAATGACTTTTCATCTATCGTCACCATGATGTTGACTTTTTGGGTTTAGTTAAATATCATCCCAACTATTGGATGGATTACCCTAAAATTTCCTGCATAAGTTCAGGGTCCATAGAGGATACATTCTAATGAGTTACGTGATCCCCTGACTTTTTATCTTGCACCATCATCAGGTCAAAATCTTGATTCGCCTAGTAGTTTGGTTTATGACCAAATACCTGCAAAACTATTTACATCAACACACATCACATGTTTGCATTGCCACTGTGATCATTTTAGGATTCTGTTGTTAGCTTTTGGCTGAAAGCACTGCTGTACCAATTCCACCCTCACAGAGCTGCTAGTGTGGCTACAAACCCCAAGCAGCTGTACAAGAACTTTGCCTCAACAGAAACAGGCACATGTTGGATTTAAATCAGGATCCCTCAGATCAAAGAATATCGTAAGTATAAAAGATGTCAAATCTGACCAAACATTTAATGGCAAATTTACTACTTACTTGGTGCTACAGACACATTTAAATCAGTACCAAAAAAGTATTAAAAAGTACTGATGTTTGATGTCCCTTCATGCTCCACATGGGTCTTCTCATTGTAATAATTGTACATGTATACTTTAGTTTGTGTTTTTTTTTCCATTCTCTCCCCCTGCTTCTCAAACTCTATGCCTCCATGCTCTCTGCTGTAACTCGATTTTGCATTACTGTTTCTTCGGCCCATGACATTCTTATCATATGTGTGTTTTAATACATGAGGTCCTCTGCAAAGGAACTTTATTTGCAGTATGAAATAAAACATAGAGTTTGATTATTAGATTTTTTATTGTTGTTGATGTTGCAGGGCTGGAAGCGACATGGCCACTCCTGCTACATGGTGACTAGCCATGAACAGAGCTATGAAGATGCCCTGCTGGGATATTACTGCAAGGCTCCTCTCCTTACTGTGGAAAACAGGTGTTTTAGCGTGTTGAAAAAACTTAGTTTGTGGCAACATTGGAGCCCCTCACTTCACCTCACCTCACCTCTCCTCCCCTCTCTTCTTCATTGTGCTGGCAGGTTTGAGCAGGCATTTGTCAACAGTTTGCTGAGTGAGAGTGGGGCCAACAGTAGCATGTATTACTGGACCAGCCTCGTGGACCAGGAGAAGACGGGAGAGTACAGCTGGCTACTTCACAATGGCTCCTTTCTGCCTCTCACCTTCGCAAACTGGAACAAACACCAGCCAGGTAGCCAGCTGTCGGAAAACGTTTATTTGCTGTGATTAGTTTTCCCCTCCTCCTTTTCAACTCTTTCATTTTCAGTTTAATTCAATTTTATTTATATAGCACCATAGTTATCTCGGCACATTTCCGTATAGAGCAGTTCAAGAGCAACTCTCATCTTCTTCTTTCCTTCTCTTTTCTTCAGTCAGTGTTGGTGGATGTGTTGTTATGTCAGGTGGTCCTGCTTTAGGCCACTGGGAGGTGAAAGACTGCAAGTCCCACAAGGCCTTGTCAGTGTGCAAGCAGAGCATCAGCCGTTACCACAATGTCCAGTTGCCAGAGCACCACGTTGATCCCTCCGCCCCCTGTCCTCCAGGATGGGAATCGCGCTCTGGGCTACTCCAGTGTTATAAGGTTGGATAATACTCATCTTTTCCTGTGCTCCTCTCTCTTCATGGCTCATGTTGCTGATTCTTCTTCATCTTCTCTCTTTATCTCTCTTTAATCTTGCTGCATGCTTTTGTGCAAGGGGAGAAGTTTTGAAAACGAACTGAAAATATTCACATTTAAGAAGCTACAACCTGTTTGTTTTAGCCGTTTTTACTTTTGTCATAACAATTAATCAAAAATGTATTCTCTGTTAATCAACTAATCAGTTAATCTACTTAATATTTGAGCTCTAGTGAGGTGACAGTACTAACCACTGGCTACTGACTGTAATGCCAACTACAAAGAACGGCCTCAAAAATACTTGAACATAAAATAAACATCATGAAGTTCAGAGCAATTCTGAAATTACTGACAAATACACACACACACACACATATATAAATAATCAATGTATGTAATGTTTCTCTACAGCCTTACTGATAGTGTTTGTTGTATATTCAATGTGTAAATCTCAGCTGACAGTAAGTGTTGCTCTTCTAGGTGTTTCACGATGAGAAAGTCCTGATGAAGCGTTCCTGGGTGGAGGCAGACTTCTTCTGCCAGGCCCTCGGGGCTCAGCTGGCCAGCTTCTCCCATTATGAGGAGCAGGTGTTTGTCAAGCAGCTCCTCAGTACCATGTTTGAAGGGTTGGTACAGCCCTCTGGGCCTCGTTAGTGCAGGAATGTTATGGGAACTGATAAATCCAATGGTTGAGGTGTTATGTTTTGAGGATTTATGTGTGTCAAGAACAGCGAGTACAGAATTCAATTATTGGCTTTTGAAAATGAAATTTCGTTTGGGGTTGTTTATGATCTGTCTACAAAAGATTACTTTCCTCCAGAGATGAACAACGTCCCCAGTGAAAAAACAACACATTAATAAGTCATGTAACCAATACATTTTAAAATAATAATTTAAACATCAAGTTGTGCTACAATAATGAAATCATATTTTAGAATCAAAAGATTTCTTTCACAGTGTGCTGGTGGAAGTACATCAGTGACTGTTGTCAAAGTTCAGTCTCAAAAGGTTGAAGTCTCAGATGGGCTTGTGTTGCAGTGTGTTTTTTATTCTGCTCCTCCTTTTTTAGAACAGAGGGTCGCTGGTTCTGGGTGGGTTTAAATAAGAGAGACCCTGAACATCCTGGAGCCTGGGAGTGGTCTGATGGTTCTCCTGTAAGTACATGTTCACAAAGAATCCTCGTGCCTTGTGGTAGCACAAAGTAATATCCAGGCCTGAATACGTACCTGATACAGTTTTGTCTCATGCCTGTTTTTGCGCAGGTGGTGACGTCTTTCATCGAGGATAAGAATGAGGAGGATGACAGGAGGGACTGTGCTGTGTACAGTGACCTGACCAACACTCTCACGCCGCAGCCCTGTGACGGCAAACACGAGTGGATCTGCCAGCTTAATAGAGGTGAACACGCTCACACTTGTGGTGCAAATTGTGCATTTCCTTTTGAAGAAGTGATCAAATAAAATGAAGATCTATATTTCATTAAGCAAAAGAATAAAGCAATCAAATAAAATGGTAATCAAAAGTAAACAAAAGGAAGAGCGAGTAAGCAGACAAAGTCAATCTTCAGTATGCTTGAGTCTGATCCCAAAGGGTAGATACAGTCACACATTTATAACTTCATAATACATAGAAGGAAAAGAAAGGAAAGGACAGCAGAATCAACCCTGGCCCATCATCTCTGTCTCTAGCTTAGTGTCTTATCCAAGGATAAGAACAGAGCAGACTGTTCTCTTTACACCCCTCGTTACAATCAAGTTCTTTTTTAAGTCCTTCAGTAATCAAACCCAAACTGGATATCCATCTGCTTTACGTCAGACGTGACCCATAACAGAAATAATCCAAGTACATAGAGTGAAGAAAGAATAAATGGCAAACAGATTATTAATTAAACACATATCTGGTAATACAAAATACTACATTTTGCCCTTACAACATCACCACTCTCCACACAGACAACCTGCACATACACACGTCACTACTGCATTACTCACCAAACTCTGATTTATGTTGCAGGTGATAAACTGAAAAAACCCTATTGGTACACTGAGCGTGAGTATGATTTTCATTTACTTCATTGCTTTTGGCTTACAAAGTTTATAGACACTGATACTGTAGATATTGTCAATGTCGCAGCTTCTATATGATGTAAGGCAAGCCAGACAAGATACAGCCAGGAAGGGTAAAACAAGACCACATTATGACTTTATTAAACAGGCTTATTTTGTTCCTCTACATTCTCCTTATCTGCTAACTGAAAAACATTTGTCATTTGGCAGAAAATGCTGACTGACATTGAATCCACATGCAATCCAAAGCAAACCCAAACTTCTTACAGTTAATATCAATACATAAGTATATGTACTGCTGCTACAGTTGTCTACTCTGGATAAAAAGCACCTTGCTGTACCTTTTTTGGAGTCTTGTGTGTTGCACAGATTGTAAAGACAATGTATGACATGTATGTAGCGTTAACGTGCTGCTTTGTAAACCACAGAAACATGAAGAAATCTGCTAAAGTGCTGCTGGTTCTTCCATGTTTCCATATTTCTATTTCTTTCTAGAGTATGTGGAATGGCATTATTAAATGTACAACAGCATCAATCAGTCAGCAATTAGAGTGGTTATTAATTCAATTTACCAATCAATATATTAAAATGGTTTTACCTGAAAACTGCATTTTAATTGTCCTCCTGGGTCCCACACAGAGAGCGATCCCTGGGTGTTTTACCATGGAGCTGAGTACCTGCTGGCCAAGCAGCCCTTTGACTGGGATGCTGTCTCTCTGGCCTGTCAGATGATGGGAGCCTACCTGCTGTCCATTCACTCCAGAGAGGAGATGCACTTCATCAAGGAGCGCCTGCAGCGGGTCTGTTACCGCCACCACTCATATTCATAGATTCACAGAATTTCAGTGACTCTCAGACTGACATATATACAGATCTGTTTTATAGTCACTTTGAAGTGGTAGCATGTAATAGTATACATTTTTCCAAAGTATAATTTTTTTACGACAGAATCTGAACTTTGTAGTATAATTATGTCTACAGGATAATAACATATACACAGTGTGTATATTATTGTGATCACCAATCCTGTAAACATGCTAAATGAAAAATGTATTTTAGTCATATCAACTATTTTATTTAACCAAATAATACAGGTTATTCAAAAAGAAATGTAACAGTTTTAGCTCATTCTAAAACAGAGAAGTAACAGTATTGCAATTTGTATTATCTGTGTGGAGGTTACAGTTTTACCTTTTTGCTTCTCATACCATGATTTTAAGAGAAAATGCATTTGATGTTTACTTTCTCCCAGTGCAAATACTTCTACCATGTAACCCAAAATGATGCCAGGAGCATTGAACATAAACACTTTTGTTTTCAGTGGGCATGGGCACAATTTCACACAGGAGCACACAGCCAAATCTCAGAGGGTCTTCTTCATTGAATGGGCCACTAGGCAATTTACACACAGGGAAAAACAAACACGTGCACGAACAAGTGTGAGCACAATTGACGCACTCGTTCCTCATACAAACTCACGTGTTTACAGACACACTTCGACAAGCTGAAACGTACCTCATATGTGGACACTTTCATGCTCGAGTGCCCCCACACACAGGGAGTAAGAAAAAGGCTGTTTTTCAACAGCGGCCTTTTGGACCACCCTAAAGAAGTCTCTTGTGGTGCAGAGCCTTGTGAGGGGATAAAGGGAACAAAACAAGGCGATGAATGAGGCAAAGCATGGGCCAAGGAGTGCGCCTGAATAGCCGCTCATGTCAGAGAAGCTCTAAAAAGCCGATCTTTCAGCCAGCATTGAGGACTGGATTGCAAAGGAGGAGGGTAAAAGTGAAGCAAGTTCGTTTTCATCTCTGTTCCTTTCTCTGTGTCTCCTCAGCTCTCCCTGGGCCCGACTGACTGGTGGATCGGCCTGTCCATTGGGCAGCCTGGAGAGGAGGTTAGGTGTGTGTGTTTTGGAGTTAAACATTTCCGTTCACTGTTGCTGCCACTCATTTAATTAGAGCAGTCAACACTTCAACATCTTGAGTAAGACATTTTTATGTAGTTACAACTCGGGCCAGTTTCACAAAAGCAATTTGCTTATAGATTGAAAATGGTGGCAGCCACTTGTAAATTAAAGATACATTTATCCTTCAGGAATTTTGAGTGCTCATGCACAATTCACAGGTACAGTGTTCAGTATCAGTGAAACGTGAAATTGAGCAAGAGAAAATTATCTCATGTTGCAAATTTGTAGAAATGGGCTCCAGGTCTCTACGGGAAAGCAACATGAAGCCAACTGAAGTCTGGCGATAAAGTCATTTAAACAAAGATGAACAATAGCACAATAGAGGCTAGTGTGCCTGGCCAGATAGAAAACCTATGTGTCCCTGCAAAGATCTAATACGTAAAGATCAATAATGCTAATTCTTTCCTAGTCTCAGAGTAGTCTACAACAAGTGTCTCAGATCCACAGATGACAAGTTACAAGTTTGAACAGCAGGCAAAAGGGGGTACACAGTTGCAAGGTGTTAACAAATAACACCTGCACAGAGGGACGTTTATGACAAGAAAATAACAAGCATAACTAACTGCATAATCATTCGCAAGAAAATAAATTTATTGCGAATGATTATGCAGTTAGATTTCTTGGAAAATGCTATTTGAGGGAGCTCTCAGGGAATCTACTGGGACAACTAATCCCTCAAAATTTAAAGGGAACAGAATCTAAACAGACAGCTGTAAACGTATATGAACATTAGAGTTTAGCAAGGCAACAGTAAGTGTGTTTCCATCCACCTGTTTTTATACAGATTTTCAGATTGTACCTCAAAAGGATGGGAAAACAACAGCAATGTGAAATATGAGTGACATTTGGATGCAAATATCAAAGCTTAATCACAGTTGAAGGAGTTTGAGATGTGAGTACCGGTGATATGTGACAGTGTATCAAGGCCATCTAGTACAATTGGTATGGATTTCATTGGATGTTATGAGTCAGCTGGTAGCAGAAAAGAGTAAGATAATGAAACGTTACTTCAGGGACTTCCGCAAAGCTCAATCTTAAGAAGAATATAAGCAGCACAACAGATGCAACATTGAGATCCGTGGACTGGGTCCAATCACAGGTGTTGAGATGAAAGATCTGGGATTGGTGGGACCTTTTACAGCATTAGTTGCATACATGAAAACCTACTGACAGGTTCATTAAGGCCAGAAGATCAGCTAGTGCCGTTTGTTAAATGAATTTGTATGTTTGTTTGCAGGTGGAGGGACAAGACAGATGTAGACTTTCAGAACTGGGCTGAGGGGAGTGCCAGTGGCGGCCCGATGAATAATGGGTTGTGTGTCACCATGTCTTCATCATCAGGTAAGCACATGCACATGCAGAAACACACACCGATGCATGTATACGTGCACATGTTGAAATGCGTTGAGGTTTTCCTGCTTTGTTGCAGGGAAGTGGTCAACACGTAAATGCAGCAATCTCCACGGCTATGTTTGCAAGAGAAAGACTGTGTCTGTGGTGGAGACTCCCAGGGAGCCGCACTACATCGGAAGATGTCCGGAGAAATGGCTGTACTTTGGACACAAGGTTCTGACACACTTTGACACACATGCACACATACTCTTGAATGACAGATTTATGTCTCCTATTAACTTATAAACTTAAGCAACATAACAAAAACTTCACAGGAATATAGATGTATTGACTGTGACCTTACAAAAGACTTCCTAATGGAGTTTTTCAAATTTTGAAATTTACAATTTGCCACCACCTTATCAGTTGTTTTAGAAACAAAAAAATCCAAGTTCAAGCAGCAGGGTGGAGCTGAGCTGGGTAGAGCAGCAGCAACCATCATAGGGGTTGATGAAAATTACCAGGGAGACCTGTCAGTCAATACAAACACACCACAGAAATACCTACTTTCTTTTTTATAAAACCTTAACTCAAAACATATTAGTCTCATATTAGTAAAATTCCTATGACAAAAAACAAACAAAGTTGTATTTCAAGAGTGGGGTTGGAGGTTTCATCCTTCATCTATATAACAAAGGCTTAGCCTAGCAGCAGTTGTCACCTAAAACTCTTAAAGTAGAAAATCGTTAAACTAAAATGTTATTGTTTTAAATGATTATCTACGTATTTTGTTGTAATGGCGCAAACTGCAAAAAGATGGTTCATTTCATCCCGCTCTCCTCCACAAGTCACCTCTAAATTCCCAGCTGCCTCTGTGGTTGAAGCAGGATGTATGTGTTTACATTCACTGATCTTCAGTGACTTATGTTTGCAACTTCAGAATAACCCCCCACTGACGCTCAAGCTGAGTCAACTTCAAAAAAAGAGCAAAACCAACTGATCCTCTCTTGTATCATCTAGACTAGTATCAGAACCCTATTAAATTAGTTTTCTTTCAAATAAGTTACTGCATTTTTCAAAACTAATCTAGTTTATTGCTGGTTTTTATTGGTTGATAAAAGAAACATTTAGATTTTTTTTCTTTTGGGGAAAATGTAAAATCATCTCAACTTCAGAACAAAATTTCCACCATAACAACATTTCAGAAAGATTGTTTATTAAATATAAGGTACTTGATGGACATTCATTACTGTGGCATGCCAAATGAGACCCACTAACTTGGAATAGAAGCAGTGTTTAGCAAGAGAACCGTTTTTTTTCCTTTGCATATTTAACAGAATGGAAAGCCTTGTAGCAATGTCTGTCTGGCCTTTATTACAGTGTTGATAGGAAATGACGGGAGAGGAAAGAGAACAACATGAAACTTCCCCGACCAACTGTGAACTGTGGTTTTTCTGTTAACGTCTTAAACCGCTAGGCTACAGGGGCAGCCCTCTATAGCTGGTTTTAAAGGGTACATTTAAGTACCTTTCTGAGCTAAACTTCATGGGATATATACAGTGACAATGGTAATGTAACGTAATTTCCCCTTAAATGGAATCATAAGCAGAACTCTTGAAATCAGCTGCCAAACTTTTCTTGTTTCACTATTAATATGAAATCATGTCCTTCTCTACATGCTTGATTTTCTTTTTCACTTTGAATCCTGACCTCTCCAAACAACAGTCCTGGTGGTGATAAGGGAACAATGATTTACATTTCACACAATGTGTTATTGATGGTTTGTGTGGGATTTGTGTGTGTGTTGGCAGTGTCTCCTGCTACACCTCCCTGAGAGCCCAAAGGAGGGAAAGACTTGGAAAGATGCCCAGTCCATTTGCTCCGAATTTAAAGGCTCGCTGGTCGCTATAGAAGATGAGATTGAACAAGGTAGAGGCAAAGTCAACTGTACAGCCATCCGATGAATGGCTAATCTCATACATAAACACTATCAGACAAGATCACTTTGTTTGCGTGCTCCTCTCTAGTTCCGTTGGTAGGCATGTCAGAAAGGAATACTGCTCATTTTTTTAAAAGTTTGTTTTAATTCTGCTGTTGTCCTGTCATAATTTCTTCAGCCTACATCACCATGTTGCTCCAGGGAAGCTCTGTAGGTGTGTGGATTGGTCTGCGGGATGTCGCCACCATGAAATGGACCAATGGGAGACAAGTCAGCTACACCAACTGGTCTCCAGCTGAACCAAAGAACGATCTTACTGTAAGTGCCTCTGAGTACTTCAGGTTGACCTACACTGCTAACCGATAGAAACGTGCCTGTATTTGAATGTGGAGGGGGTGTGAAGGGTGATATAGTGTGAATCACTGTTCTTGCAGTATGGGCTCCCAAAAAATGTATTCTTAAACTGTTGTTGAACATGGCACTGCGAGCCAAGACAAGTATACTCGCCACAGCACCAGGTTTATTTGTTTTATGGCATCTATGCCAGATGGAGGAGCTTGAGACTCTGTGAAAGTGAACCCAGAGTTATGCTGTAATAGAATAGCACAGTAGGAGAAGCCACTGGTTCCAGTAAAAAGTACTTTAAAAGCTATAAATGAAAGAATTGAAAGACTTCTTGCTACGATATCCTCAGTGTTCTTTAAGATAGAAACACTGGAGTTTCCTGGATAATTGAACTATAAAGTCTTAATTGTTTTAACATTGTGTATGAGTTAAGTCAGAGCTTTAGCTATAGCTTTGTCGTTGCAACCAGAAGAAAAACACTGCATCATAATTTCTGGATTCATCCAGAATGATTTAAGAAGAATGATTCAGGTTTCTGCTTTCTAGCTTAATACTTGGCTTCAGCTCACTGTTAGCAGTAGACACAACAGAAGTTTAATCTTGGTGATTGGATTTGTCTTACCAAAATGCTCTGTATGTTCTGTAATGCTCTGTGCACACACACTGAATATTGGTTGACGTATAACATCAGTCTGAAGATGACTTTCATAAATGTGCTTTTGTGAATGTATTAATATGTGCTTTATGGACCCCTAGGACGATGACTGGCTCAGTGATGAGCCATTGTGTACTGTTCTGTCCAACAACCACAACGCTCACCTGACAGGGAAATGGTATGATGAAAGGTGCAGCAAGAGTGGGTATGGCTTTGTTTGTCAAAAACCTCAAGGTAAGATCCTCTCAGTTTCTTTATCTTTATTCTGTCACTGTTTGTCTTTCTCTTTTGCTGTCAGACGGTGACACTGTGTCTTTAAAGGGAAGTTGCTATATATTTTAACGTGGTGTATTTTGGATAAATGTGGCCATTGTGACTGTAAATTGTATTGATCCAGATAAAGAACCGCATGGAGATAGCTGTAGTCCAGGTGGCTGCTTTCCGTGTGTGCTATCGCAGCTTGCTCTCTAATACGGAGGCGGCGAAGGCAAAGTGGTGGGGACAAAGACCCATAGAGTCACGATGGCCACATGTATGGAAAATATGCCAGATTGAAATATATTTTCCTTTAATGATATAAACTCAATGACACCAGTTTTGGTGCATAGTCAAATTTCTTTGGGTATCCCAGGCCCCTCCTTTCATCTGGCCTTGCGTCATCTGATTACTTATACAATTGATAACCTATAATTAATAGTTAGACATTTTAGGAAATGCACATATTCACTTTCTTGCCATGAGTTAGATGATAAATACCACTCTCATATCTGTCAGTAAAAATGAAGCTATTGCCAGGAAACGGTTAGCTTAACTTAGTATAAAGACTGGAAAAAGATGTCAAAACAATGACAAAAATGAATCAGCACCTCTAAAGCTGATTGCTTGGGAGTCCTGGAGTCTCCGCTTGTTGCCTGGCAACCTCACATCAAGACTCAAGGAAGTTACTAATCTGATATGAAAGTGGTTTTAACTCTTGGCAAAAAAGCAAATAAGCCCAACATTTTAAGCTATTTCTTTGTTTGATTGCTAATCAGTGAAAGCTAGTCAATCATCCATTAATGTTGTATGTTCCAAACATAAACACCTTGAAGTAATCAATCTTCCAGTATATAACCTTCTTCCCACACTCTTTGTCTTTTGCCTTTTTTTTCTCATTACAGATACATCCAAACCTCCCACCCACTCCTATCACCACCCTCTCCCTGACAATATTGATTACAGGAGCCACAGCTACAAGGTTGTGTCTGGCAACATGAGCTGGTACGACGCGATGCATAAGTGCATAGAGAATGATTCTGACCTAGTGAGCATTACAGATGCCTACCACCAGGCTTTCCTTACTGTCCTTGTCAATAGATTGGCAGTCCCCCACTGGATTGGACTGTATAGTCAAGACGTATGTATTCTCTCTTGCTATATGTACTGTGTACCTCCGCACTGTGTGTGTCTGCTATATGTTTGCGTCAGAGAGGTGGAGCTGTTTGTGTTTGTCTGCTTTTCTACAGTTTATCTTTAAAGAAATAGTTTGACGTTTTAGGAAATACACATATTTCACTTTTTTAACCAAGAGTTAGACGAGAAGATTGATGCCACTCTCACGTCTGTCCGTTCAATAAGAAGTTACAGCCAGCAGCCGGTTAGGTTAGCTTAGCATAAAGGGCTAGGGGAAACAACTAGCCTGGCTCTGTACAAAGGTTAAACAACTTGCCCACAGTCACCTGTAAAGTTCAGTAATTAACATGTTATTTCTTGTTCTGTTTCTTTTCTTTGTTTTTTTTTATTCTTACACAAAGTGTAAAAGCAACACATTGTAGTTTACAGGGAGTTAGGTGCCGGACTATCACTTGGTTGAACGCAGTAACTTTCTCAATCTCACAATCACAATCACAATTAATGTTTTTTTCCATTGGAGACAAGCCAAGCTAGCTGCCCCCCTGCTGTCAGTATTTATGCTAATCAAGCTAACCATCCACTGGCTGTAGCTTAGTTTTTAACAGACAGACATGAGAGAGGTGTTCTCATACAACTCTTGGCTAGAAAGCAAATAATCATATTTCCCAAAACTATTCCTTCAGTACTGGTTAATGAGCATGGATTGCAGATAATACACATGTGCATGCATGAGATGCATTTTAATAACTGGTAGTTGAATACCTTGCTTGTTGTCTTTTTTTTTGTCTTTACCAAAAGCATAGTTTCTGCATGTCATCAGCATCCTAAAACTGGCAAGTGTGGCAGCCAGGTTCCAATTCCACACTATCATGTAGATAGCTAATCACTTAAATAATCCTGGAAAATCACAACATTTGATTGAGTATCTCAGTTTTTGACCTACGTTGCTCTGCTGTACTATGATGCATCACCTGACTTAATTGCCTGTTCTAAAATGAAAAATGTGAAGATTTTGAATTATTTTGAGTAATAGGCACACACTGAAAGCTTATAGTAGAACAAAATCTTATTTAGGGGAAATGTATTACCCACAGGCATGAAGTACAAACAAAGAAGATTCAAAGAAGTCCTAGAAGATTTTTTTAAATGGACAGCTAATGTGTTTTGTTTAGACAGATGGCCGCCAATGGCTAGTCACAGTACCCTCTAGGGTTCTACTCCTGGCCTTTTTTCCATGTACAGTTATTCTGTGCACAGCCATGTACTATCCCAACACACAGTCAGAGCATTAACATTTGGATCCAAATATTGCTGAGTCCCTGTGGAATATCTTATTCATGGAGAGAAATTCTGTCTCTGCCCCTTTTTTCATTTTTTCTTGTTCAGTTTTTGTCTCATGAATCATCTCCAGTAATTCTGTTCTTTTAACTTCTATTAGGCTCATTAATAAAGTGATCATCTTAGTTCAATACTAACAAATACGTTGCTCAGTCGTTATACCATGAAACAATTGTGTATGTGTGTATGAGTGTATGTGTCACTTCTGGTGAATCAATAGCTGGAATTCCCCTCAGAAATATCCACCTCCTTATGCAATAGTTCAGCACAATCAGGAACCAAAGATTTTTTGATGTTTAACTGAAAGTTAAATATGGAAAATCAGACATACACAGTACAAATACATGGTCCACACATGGCAGTCACCCAGTACCACTGACAGTATGTAGTACAACATTACATATCACCAAGCTGTGGGTATTTTACAAGTACAAGAATGTGATATAATAAACTAATGTTAGCATAAATGATGAAAGATACAGTACAGCAAAGGACAATAGAGTCAGAGATCAGTGTGAATGGAAAGTATTTCAAGATTGTTTTGTTATCTAATTGCATAACTCTGCCTCTTCAACTTTTCACAAACATATTTTTGAATATTAGCTTAATTCCAATAGCAACCTAAAATTGTACCCCAAATTCATATTAATCAAACCGCTGTCCATGCACCGATCGACCCCCACTGCTGCAATAGCTTGCATTCTAAATAAGTGTTGAGGGTTATTGGTAGAGTGCAACATGTGTAACTTCTTGACTGACACATTGGTGACTGCTTCCTTACAGAGTGGCATCAATTATCAGTGGTCAGATGGCAGTGACACAGTGTACACACACTGGGACCCAACCGACGACGAAGATTTTGTGATGGGAGAATGTGTGTACATGGACATGAGCGGAGGCTGGCGGAGAGCTGACTGTGAAACTCCGCTACCAGGAGCCCTGTGTCATATCCCCCCACCAAGTCAGTGCTACTTCAGTGAAACTTGAAATCTGAGCACTTGACACTGCACCTCCCGAGCTGTTGGCTTTCTGTTACTCAGGATGTTTAAAAATACACATAATTTTCTGCCTTTCTCCTGCTCTTTCTCTCACAGGCAGTAAACCATTTATCTCATATGAGTTGGCGTGTCCCTCCACTTGGGTGAAATTTGGACATGGCTGTTACAACTTTGAGCCTGTGATGCAGAAACTTACATTTGAGGAGTCAAGAGAGCACTGCAGACAGAAAGGTAGGGATTCATACCTGTGGAGCCAATTATCTGTGTAATTTCTGTGTTGTTTTTGTCAAGATATCATGATTGAAAATTAGAAGAATCTGCAGGATGGATTGCATACTCCCCCTAGAGGTCAAATGGAGGAGCTGCTCTGAAAAGCACTAGGCCTTCAAAAACAATGGTTGAGATCCAACTAATAAAAGTCACAGAGGAAACAGATTAAAACACTGCTTACTCTACACCACTGGTCCTTTCAATTTACTCTGTGTTACAATACGTGACACTCAATCACTATGAATGGTTCCTGAGTTAGATAAAAGGTAATATGGAGCCACAGTCAGCAACAGGTTAGCCTAGCTCAGCAAAAAGACTGGAAGTAGGAGAAGCCTGGCTTCTAAAGCTCACTAATTAGCTTAGTGAATCAGAAGCAGAACTCTTGCCGATATATAAAATCAGCGGCCAAACTTTTCTTGTTTCACTATTAATATGAAATCACGTCCTTCTCTACATGCTTGATTTTTCTTTTCCACTTTGAATCCTGACCTCTCCAAACAACAGTCCTGGTGGTGATAAGGGAACAATGATTTACATTTCACACAATGTGATATTCATGGTTTGTGTGGGATTTGTGTGTGTGTGTGTGTGTGTTGGCAGTGTCTCCTGCTACACCTCCCCGACAGCCCATAATTAAATTAATGTTTAATTTGTACAAAACCCAAAGTGTAAAGTACAGTTGTGTTTTTTTTGCCTGACTATTTCTATGACCGCTGCATTCACTTCCTGGAATCTCCGCTCTTTGCCTGGCAACCTTACTGTGGCGAGAAGACAGAGCCCATCTAGCCATTTCTCCCTGTTTCTAGTCTCTATGCTAAGCTAACAGTCTGCTGGCTATAGCTTCGTATTTACTGTACAAACATGAGAGTGGTGTAAAATATCTCAACTTACTCTCAGCAAGAAAGTGAATTAACATTTTTCCTCAAAATGTGGAACTATTCCTTTAAACTGCATAGTAGTCACAAGCTTGTTGTGCTACTGTCCCTTTCAGTCAACACCTCAGATGTCCTGACCATTGAGAGTGAAACAGAGAATCGTTTTGTTCTGGAGCAGCTGTGGTCATCGGGGTTCCCCCACCAGACCGTGTGGTTGGGGATGTACTTTAGCAATGAAAGTAAGAACCTGTCACTCTCCCATACCCATCAGATGATCACAATCCCCTGCAATACCATTTCATTAAATAGTGGCCTCTGCTTTTAGCTGATTCTGTGGGCTGGGTGGATGGTTCACCTGTGGACTACACCAACTGGCTCAACAAAGCCCCAGACCCCAAACGGCTGACTGCAGATATCTGTGTGACTACCAGGGTGGCTGACGGTTTGTGGCACCTTTCACAGTGCACTGAGCGGCTTGGCTTCGTCTGCAAAACCATCTCAAGTAAGTTGAATCAGGGGCCATAGCTTGATACTGTGGGGCCTTCTGATATACTATTAGGCACATTTAGCATCTACAGTGTCTACATAGTAGACTGTGTATGCTGAGAGATTATGCTGACTAATTTAGATATGGTAAAAATACTTTTGAGAAGTAATGTCACAGATGTTTTTTTTTTGCTCACGCCACGTGGTCTGGAAACCCCAGATGATACATGATGCATTATATTGAACTTCACTGTATCTGATCTTTTGCAGATGTGATTGCTGAGGTGGAAGTGGAACCGCTAAGTGGTAAAGTGCACTTTAAATTGAATGATTTACACTTGAGACAATTGCATGCGTGTTTTACAGTAGGCGCAATAAGCACGTGCCCATTGTGAGGCTGTGCTCAGTGAGGACACAGTGTATGATAAAACATGCAGAGTGATTCATCGTTAACAGAATCTGTGATATAATGTGAAAGAATTGATCTAATCTGTAATCTATCTGTATTTATAAATGATATATGCTGTGTGTTTCAGGTTTACATCATGGTGTCATTCCCGCTGCGGTGCTGGTGGCTGTCCTGGTCTTCACCCTACTGGCAGGAGCGATGTGGTTTGCGTACAAGAGGAATGCTTCACGTTATCGGGGGCTTCCAACTCTCGGCAACGCTTATTACAGACAAACCAGCTCACAGGCTTCAGAGTCAGATGGAAATGTGCTGATCACAGACCCGGAGGCACACTCAGGAGAATAGCACTCAAGGCTCCTTTTTGTTTTGTTTTTGTTTTATGGTCTCTGTTGTCCTCCTGTTCTCTGCCTGTCTCTCCACCTCACCATCAGGTATGAATGCCACATGACACTGCAAAGCAGTGACGCTGACTCCTCAGGACAGTGGTGAGTTGATGAAGGCAAATGTTTTTTTTGAGAATGTGTTTAAAGGATCCCAGATTTTACAACTACAGTTGTCACTTATTTAAATAATTTCAGTGAAACAAATGTTTGCGAACATATTTCTTGTGTCGACACTGAAGAGCCCACATTTGAATTTCTGGACTAACACTGTTCACAGGAATGAGAATGTTGAAGGGATGCCAGAGAGTTTTAAACTTGTTAAAAGAGGTACTGGGCACTTAATGTTTATCATGATCCTGCAGTACGAGGTTTTAATCAATTATAATTGGTAAAAAGGAATGTTTTACTCAATAAGATTTGATCTCCACTTTTCAGTGTCAAGTAACTTTCATTGTCATAAATAAGAGGCAGATGCATGACAAAATAGAAATTATAGATTTTTGTGATGCAATTTTGTATGTTTCATTTCACATTCAGGAGCTGTTGGAGCTGCACATATGGTACAGCAATTTTATCAGTATTACTTTTGTATTTTTTTTTAATTTGTTCTAAGTATACATGCTGTATATTATTACCAGAGTTTTTTTGAATGTTCAAAACTAACAGAATGTGTAAGGCTATAAATGGTGATTGGATTTGAGCTCTTGTTCACTTTTGTCTGCTGATGCAAATCAAATTATTAGATGTATTGTGCACAATTTTTTTTGTGTTTTAATAAACTAAAGTAGGCCAGGTTTTGTTTTAAAATGAGAGAATGTATCTCTGTTCCTTGATTATTATCCTTTGTTCTCATATCTTTTGACATTGAAATACTTTCTCAGTGGCTCACATCACTGATGAGACCCCAATTATTGTCTCTGTCTGTGCTGAGTTTGTAGGCCTTTGTGTAAAAATATAATAATCGCCTCATGTTTAATTGATCTAAATGAAACACACTCCAAGGCATTAGATTCCCTAAATAAAGGCATCACTGTTTGACAGCACTATATGGTAATATGAGATATGAAAGTGCAGCTATTGACAGTTTCTCTGACAGTATCTGGCATCAGGATGTAAAGTCATAAATTATTCATAATAGCTGCTATGTTTACAAATAGAAACATAACTTACAAGAGAAATTATGACTGCACTGCTATTAGTTATAATGGGAAAATCCACTGCAGCTGGTTTCTAAAAGAAAACACAAAATGTGTGGGTTTTAGTTGATGAAAAACAACAGAATGGGCGTGAAGTGGGTAATGGAGAACATTTCTGGCCTATCAAGGATGTGAAGGCAGGGCACCTACGCAAAGAGCCAGAGAATGCAAAGGCATCAACGGAAGACAATAAATTTGGCCTTCAAAGTGTTTCATGAAATGTGCTGTTCAGACAGACCGTCCATTTTATGCCACTGTTATATCACGTCCATTACCTCATATAAGTTATTGAATTATGGAAAGGCTAGTCCATGACGCCATATGGTACAGATTGTTGATTAAAGAGAAATACATAATTACATATAGCTATAATAAATGTAAATTACTCATAACTGTAAAAGTTTAAGTTTGAAAAACCGAACATGGCATCTCCTTGGCTGTACGTTCAGGTTTGCACATTTTTAATAACAAAACAAGACAATTTAAATATTTGTAAGCCAATTTCCATGATGAAAAGAATTTAAAAAAACGAGATGACAATTAAGCAAATTATAACTTTTGGCAAAGTAAATCCAGTTTATGACATTTTTATATTCCAAGTCAAAGTGAGTTCATCAATTCTGAGTTTTCATGAGATATTCAATCAATATTATGGTAGATTCATATTTTTGACTTAATATCTGATACATACCCGACCAAGTGAGTGGTCAGGGGCGAGCTTGAATTAATCTTATTTCTTTATTTTGTTTGTTTTCATGATTTTGACTTGGCATCAAATTTTGGGGGGGATTTAGTAACTATTGAATGTTTTTGACTTAGTCATACATCTGATTAAATATTTTAGATTTTTTTGACTTAGTATCTCATATTAATTTGACTCAGTAAGTCCTAATTCTGACTTAGTATCCCATACTTCTGTTTTTGCTTAGTGAGCCATTTTGACTAGTATAACTAGTCTATAATAAGTCATAAGTTTGATGTAGATGTATTTTGTTTCACTTTCTAAGTCATAATTTTGACTATCATAATCTTGATTTAGAATCCTGCATATCATACTTTTTGTTTGATTTAGAATGTATTATATATATTTTACTTAGTAGGTTGTAATTATAACTTAGAATAACTATTCATTATGTTATAACTTTGCCTGGTAGAAATAAGCTTCCATGTATTCATATAATTCCTAATAATCAGTTTGGCATCTTTATTTTGGACTTTAAACCGGAAGTCTCCTCCTGCGTACCGGCTAATGCTAGCATCAGTGCTAGCTTGACAGTGTCGCCGGAGCGGGACTCTGGATAACACAGCTGACAGTTGAGAGAAGTGGGTTAGCGTTGGGTTAGTTATCTGATTACTTTCGGTTTGGAGTTCAGTTATCGATCGGCCTATATTCATTAGCTCAAAACTCCGGGAGGGCAGATCCTTTATGAATCCAACAAAAAGAATCTGTCGTGATCATGGTGAAATTATCCGAAGCGACACTTTGCCTTTGTTTGTTGACTGTGTTGGAGACAACAGTTTTCTTGGGAACCTGCTCGCCGGCTAACGTTAAAGGTTTTGGTAAGTAATCTACCTCAAGCGCCGACACGTTTGCTTTGATTTCTGTGTCACTTTTATTTTCTACTATGACTAAGCCACTCACGCTCGACTCAGGTGGGTAATAACTTTGTCCACAGAAGTCCGAGGACAATAGCTGCAAACCTGCTAGACTACCTTAACAAGTGGGGGGCAAACCCAGCATTTAGTTGAAGTGGTTAGTTAGTAGTTTGACATTTTCCCATCCCCCTTTGAGTTATCCCACACCATATTCTGACAGGTCAAACAAATTGCATACTCATCCCTCCCTCCCCCCAACAGCCCTGTTTAGATCACGCGTTAGCGTCATTTGTACACAGCTCTGAAATTATGTCGGCTAGCTACTGTTTTCCTCAGCAAAAGCATATAACACAGTGAAGCTGTAATACGATATTGTTTCTTATTTTAGAAAGCCTGTGAGGGTGGGGGCTTCACGTTTTCTTTATTCGCGTAAGTGTAGACTTGTATCCTTTAGAATATGTCTTTCCCGATATGAAGATCTAAATGTTGTTTCAAAGCCGTCTCCGTACTTGATGTGGTTTTTTATTCTTCGGCCTTAAAGTAGTAAAACTTAAATGTAATAAGTCTTTAAAAAATATTTGAATCAGCCATATAAAATACCCGTCAGCTGTGAGGTATGTATATTGTGCATATATAGTTATGTATGATCAATTTTTGCACTATTTTACAGCGTTAATATTTAAGTGACAAGTGCAGTCCCGCCTTGCTTGGTTGGAGGGTTTACCTGCAGCCATTTCTGTGTGATGTCTTTCTTGCTAGCAGTATTTTAAAGAGATAATCATCCTGTGTAGTACATGTCTGGGTCTTTGCCTAGGTATAATGTTCAAACCCCTATTCCAAATACTGTCATATTGTTCCTTGCCAATATGAAAGGATTAAAAAAAATAAGCCCAGGAAATATGGAAACGGCCAGCCATTATTTTTGTGTGGACTTATTAGAGCCCAGTCTAGATCTTGATGGTAACAAGAGGCTTTCAGCAGATGTCAAGGTGAAGTCAGTCCTTTTTTTAATGCGGTGTTTTCTATGTTTGTCCATCATCGTAGACGAGGATGCCTTCACAATCCGGCACGCAAGCATGGAGAAATGCCTGGGAACAGGGAATTCGTCTGCAGACGTGATCTTCACCTCCTGTGACCCAAACAGCAGGTCCCAGCTGTGGAAGTGGGGTTCGGGTCACCGGCTCTTCCATGTGGCCACGTCCCACTGCTTGGCGCTGGAAGTCCACTACAAGACATTGTCCCTGGTTGACTGTGGCTCCAACATCCGACTGTGGTGGCGTTGCCTGGATGGAGCTGTTTACACTGTTTATCAGATGGGCCTGGCAGTCAGCGATGGCAAAGTTGCCGCCAAACGGGACACTAATGATTCTTGGGTAAGAGGAGAATCACAGGACAACATCTGCCAGAAGCCATACCGCAGTGAGTGTGATTTCCCTTCCCTTATCTTATCTGAGAGAGAAAATGTTTACATCTGAGCACTGCAAAATGTGCTTCAGGCCGCCCGTCTGAGGACTAATGATTGTGGAAGGTATCGGTCGGGAAAATAAAAGTAGTGTTCAATTCAGTTTGTGTTAAATGCAACAGTTCGTTCAGTTCTGCCAGATAATCCACATCCTAAATTGAACCAACCTCTGAGAAAAGTTACACCCTTGTATATTCAGGTGTTACTGCCTTTTTGTCACATGACCAAACAAGTTCTTGTACATTTTAACCTAAGCCTGACTGGTGTGTTATCTTCCTTCCTGTCAATGAATACTCCTTTACGCAACATAACAACATTATTTGCGCTACAGAGTTTTGGGGGAATTTCTTCAGATGTCTAATGACAGTGTGCATGCAGTCATGCGGTGTGTCTGTGTCGCAAGTCAATATAAAAGCTGGCTTTCACTTTTGTTTCATAGATATTTCTCACTGCAGGACTGTGCTGATGCACGTTTAATCAAATGCAAACACCCGCACCTTGTTTGTATATTATAACAACACTATCCATAAGAGTAGACAGATAAAGTTTGACTGTTGAATATTTTTTAGGTCATTAAATGTTCACAATAACTGCTGAATTGACAGGTGATAGTAATAATCATTGAAATTATTCATCTTCCAAAGCAAATCATTTGTTATGTCAGTAGGAATTGTTGCAAAAAAAAATGAAAGCTGATGTCTGTATCTATGACTCCAGGTCTTATTTAGATCTAAAAAAAAACACAAAGTGAAGGATATAGGCTGGCATGAAGATACTACGGAAGATGATTAGGGACATGTGTGAAATTTTTTTTTGAGTTTAGAAAAAAAAATGTTATGGTAAAATTCTGACTTTATTGTATTATTAAAAAAAAAAAAAGTCAGAATGCAAGAAAAAAAAGTCAGAATTTAAAAAAAAAAGTCAGAAAAAAAAAAAAAGTCAGAATTTTTTTTAAAAAGTCAGAATTTTTAAAAAAAAATAAAGAATTAAAAAAAAAAGTCAGAATTTTAAAAAAAAGTAAGAA
>JAVQJL010103491.1:0-10614 GCA_036024295.1 Nannoperca obscura
CTTTGTGTGTGTGGAAGTTGGTCTCGACCGGCTCCATGTGATTGAGTGCCCTGAGATAACTTTGTTATGATATGGCGCTATATAAATAAAATTGAATTGAATTGAATTGAATTGTCAGATCTATTCCATCATGTCCTAAAAACAAGATTTTTACTCCCCTTAAGTTTGCTTTTTGGAGTAAAGATTATTTTAAGCAATCATTCCCCAGAGTGATATTTGATAGTCATTTTATTATTCTGTTCATAGGAAATGTTAACATGTTCAGGCTGTCCAGGCCGGTCAGACTGTGAACTGTGTGTCCTGTCTGAATACTGTACTATACTATACTAACCTGTAGCCGCAGTGCCTTACAGCTTTATTTCAAATCAGCAGAAATACTGTAGTATTTTGGTGCTAATTACTGTGGTAATGAAGGTCGAATGAAGCGAGGAAAACATTTTTATAAGGGGAACAGTAGAGACGGCTGCAAACCACCAAGCCACATGAAGGACCTGTAAACACACACACCATGTGTTTATTTTAACTAATAAAGCTGCTCCAATAAATGAGTCAACTGCTTAATGAAAAGATTAGAAGGAGAAGAAACAAAATTGGAATACGCACACAGCACCATGTAATGCTGTTGTGAAAGGCAAAGAGTCTGTGGCAGTAACTATATTCCATTCATCTCCAATGGACTAAAATCTCAAATATGGATATTTCAAAATAGCTGGATGCCACAAGGGGAAATTAAAATTATCCTTTTGATGATATGGAAGAATTATCATTAAACTTACAAACTGACCAGTTTCAGTGCACAGACATCTGTATAAAATGAGCCAAAGTGACTTCCTGCAATTGTATCTTTAAACACAAAATACTATTCTAACATGCAGAGTGCAAAACTGTGAGCCAGTCCCCAGAACACAGCTGTGTGCTGCATGCAATCCATGTGCTTAAACATAGGAAAGCAGTGACTTTATTTGACCATTTTTGCTTTCCTGCATTACAACATTCCTGCAGCTTACTGTAGTTTTGATGATGCTGTCGTAATGTGGTGAATAATAACACAAACTGTGTGGTCGATACAAAAAAGAAAGTCTAATCATCATCTAGCTTTAAGAAATTATGGTTTACGTTGGTAAATTACAGTATGTAAATTTACAGTAAATTTATTCAGTAAATAACATTTTTTCAGAAGGAATTCTTACTTTGAAAATACTCCTAAGTAATATTCACAGGGTGTCCTGTTGCTATTTGTTTTATTTTTTTTAAATGACCGTAGCATATTTTATTATTGTTTGACACCACTACTTCATAATGAGCTTTTCAGCCAGTGCCTGTTTTATGCTGTAGTCGGGGTAACGGCATTACTGACAGAAATATTAAAAAGGCTGTTTGCATGTTGACTGAGCTGCAAGCGATGCCCAGATGCTCCAAACAATACGTCTAATGCTCTTTTTGAAACTTTTGACTGACATATTTTATGTAATATTGGATGTATTTTGACATAATTATTCAGGTTTTGTATGTACTGCATTTTATTGGCCTTCTACTTAGTCACTTATGATTGGCCCCTTATTGATAAACCCCTTGCTTTGTAACTGTGGCTAGACGGACTCTTGAGCTACAACAACGTTCTCTTGGAATGTTCGTTTTATATTGTAGTGTTCTTAAGTTATGACAAGCCTCAACACAGACAAAGTTAGACATTAATATTACACTGCACACGCACCTATCAAATACACGTATTTGTCATTAATGATGGGCACATGACCAGAGCTGGTGGAATTTGTTTTCAACCAATAATGTTGCTGACATTGATGTTTTACAGAATAAATGCAAGTCAGTCAGAAGGAGAATTGAATTATTGAATGTAAAGAAACTACAAAAAAATCCCAATCACAGTTTCTTAGAGCCCAAGCAGATGCAGCTTGTTTTGTCTGACCAACACTCAGTTTGATGATATAAAACCAAATCCTCACATTTTGCAACAAATACTCAATGTTTAACATTTATCATTGATAAATGAATTAAACAGGTAACTGATTGATTGATTGGTTAATTGTTGATGTTTTATTTATGAACTTTTTTTAATCTATGAACTAGCTAGTAACAGGGACACTGTTTCTGTGTGTTGTTGAATGCTGTATGAGACTGGGATCTCACTTTAGTCTCAGAGCCTGACTACAATTAAACTAATGTCTCCGTCCCCCATCCCACCCCCCACGCCCATCTCACTGCAGCTTCCTCATAAACTGAGCCAAAGAGAACCCAATACCAAACCAACCGGCCCATATCATTCACATGGCGCTTATTGGATCTGCCTGTGTGTGTGTGTGTGTGTGTGTGTGTGTCCCGCTCTTTCTTCACTGTGGTAGGGTAGTAAAAGTAGGTGTGCGCCACACAAAGCAGTAAAGAGATTGCCTGTAAAACTCCCTCACCGCCACCACACACACACACACACACACACACACAGAGTGTAATAAGCACAACGTGGATGGACACACACAAATGGACACAGGTCTTGGCAATATTCATGAACCAATACAGAAACAGTTTCACTCATCTGTGATTTCAACTCAGGACTTTGTAGCATTTTGACACACACACACACACACATACTGACCTACAGTTGGAGAGATACAAATAATACAACTAAGCAGCAGACACAGGAGGAGGAAGGAATGGACGCCATAGCTACAGCTGGGTAGCTGTTTCTTGCTATATGCGAACTATATAGGAGTAACACATGAGGACACTTGGCTACCCAGAGACAGGCCATTTAAATTTTTTTCAAAAAGGCTAAAATTGCACCTTGGGGGCCCTCTGGTGGTTTTGAGGGCACTATGCAACCACATAATCAGACAGCTATCCTTTCCCTACAGTGCCCTGGCACCCCCTTGTATTGAATGTCTGGTCAGAGTCAATAAGTGTGTTTCCATCACACACACACACACACACACACAAACTGCTCTGACATTGTGACATCGTGCTTGAGAACACTGGCTACTTTTATCAATAAAAGTATTGCATGGTATGAGTATCCAGTATTGAAAATATTTAAATAATTCCCAGCCTCAGGCAGAGCACATGTGAAAACAAATTACATTAATGTCAGGGTCCATGCAGCGAGCCAGCATGCAGCACACCAGTGGATTGCATCACTGCTGGGACTGTCTCAGCTTAATTCAATTATGCTTACTTTGTTTCAGAAAATATTATTGACAAGGCAATTTCTTATTCACAGATTTCCCATGATTGATCCGATACATTGGATTAATGGGAGTATTCAGAGTCACAGTATCTGGCCTGATAATTAGACTATTTGGGTGGGTCTTATTAGGACAGTTTATTAGGCAGTGATATTTTGTGTGTTAGCCTCTGGTGACATCAGAGTCAGACAACTACCCAACAAAGAGTTTATTAGAACACATCCCACTGTCCCCTACACACATACACACACACATAGAAACCCCCCCACACACACAGCGTAGAGAGAAGACACATACAGAAAAGGCTTGATTAACTTGTCATAGTTCATAATAATAATAATGTAATTGGAATAGACGTGTCTAAGTAGGCAAAAAATGCAAATATCAGTACGATTACAAGTACTTAAATTAGCAAGGACAGTTTTGTGCTGTGAAAGGCAGAGAAGAGAACCTACCAACACTGATTAAAGATTAAATATATTCATGCAAGCAGTGCAATTGTAAACTATTATATATATTATATTATAAGTGACAAGACATTGTGAAGACATGCAGGTTAGGTGAACTGGAAACTCTTAAGTGCCTGTGGTGGAATGACGACATGTCCAGAGTACAAACATGCCTCTTTCCCATTGCATGCTGGGATAGGCTCCAGAACCCTGTCACCATAAACTGGAGAAGCAGTTTAGAAAATGGATGGATGGTTCTGATGGAGGGAGGGAGGAATATGCAGCCATGTTTCCATCATGCCATAGACCCCCACACACACATACACACACACACACACACACTGCTATCAGTCTTGTAAAAATAATATTAATTGCAGTGTGAATGCAGCTATCCATCTTCCTGCACTCAAACTGGACCAGCATAGTGAAGATGTGTAGGTGTGTGTGTGTGTGTGTGTGTGTGTGTGTGTGTGTGTGTGTGTGTGTGTCTGTTAAGCAGGCTCGTCTGTCTCCAGTCTATTGATGATGTGATCCCACAGAGGTTGGTCTTTATTACTAGGCTACTGTGGAGTGGAATGCTGAGGAGGTGTGTGTGTGTGTGCGTGTGTGTGCACATGTGTGTGTGTTTGAGTGTGTATACATGTCTGCTTGCCCTCTGCCTGCCAATAAATCCAGAGGCCACATTGGCACTCAGCACTAATAAAGATGGCAGTGTCTCTCAGTGTGTGTGTGTGTGTGTGTGTGTGTGTGTGTGTGTTGCCTGGATCTGTCTGGATGGTAAAGTTTTCTTGCTTGCTGACAATCAGATGGATTAATTTTTCTACAGTGACAGCAGACCCCTGCATTAGTGTTCTCAGGGGGTTGGCACAGACTGGCGATGACGGTACTGTGATTTGTTTGATTGGTGCAATATCTGTGTGGGCGGGCTCTAAAAATCATAATTTCTATTTCAACAGCCAAACGGGCAGTTAACCAGCCGGGGACCAACACATGAATGTATTAAGAAAGCTGGATATGGTGCTGCGGCCATTTTCCCCATAAACCTCCAGTATGAAATAGATGTTTGTAATGATTTTAAACCCATGAATGTTTTACATTTGCAAAACCTTTGCAGAGCATACAATAGCTATTTTTGTGTTTGTAGCATCAGTGTCGAGTGGGCAGGGTCAAGGAGAGAAAAACTAATGTACATTAGAGTGCGGCTCTGGGCGGGATATTTCTGTCTGATGACAAATTTAGTTTGACGTCCTCCATCACTAGCTAGGCAACATGAATATTTACCACCTGTGTGTTGTGGTCATGTGTTCATGTCACGTAAATAACACACCCCAGCACAGAACAAGAAGCACCATGTCAAGTATGACAAAACCAAACATCATGTTAAGAATTTTTTCTGAACTTTGTTTAGCCTCTAATGTGCATGTGCAGTGAGGACACACAACATGGAGGCAAAACAGAAAGCAAGAAAATCGTTTTGGCTTATGCTCTGTGCAAGCAACTTTGATTCAGATGAATGGTCGCCATCTTGATATTTGGTATCCAGTTTTACCAATACAAACCATGACCCGACGCTGTGAGCCATCCCTTTGTATTTGAGCACTCACTATGTTACTCTGTGACTCCGCTGATTACTCTGTGTCTATTTGAAAACCCATCTACAGCTGTGACATGATGGTACATAACCAGTGCTACATGTGCTTGTTTAAAAAAAGGGAAAAACACATCTTATTTCAACATTTGTTTTTGTCCATATAAAATGTTCAAGTTCCATCTGGAATAGCTTTGTTTTCTGCATGGGTCTATAGTGACGGTGACAAGAATCAGCTCCAGCTCAACACAGTGTCATGTTTAGGAGGACGCCTGGTGGACAGCTGGAGGAGCGTTTGAAGGCAACATCGGAAGGCAGCATGGGGGCCACAGTCAGCTCCATCATGGACAAGCCTCTGGACATCTGTGGAGCTCCGGCATCCACCAACTTCTACTATCTACAGAACCACTTAAAGCATGAATAGACAAAATAAATAGTTGAAATAATAAATAATGAATAGTTACACTCACAGAGGAGAAGTAATCAACTGGTCTGCTGTTTAGGTAAGTACATAGCTCTTTATTTATCCCCATATGAATAAAGAATAATGTCTTTGCTTAACAAAAAGCAGACTGGCTGCTGATCTTTTTCTGGGGCATTCACATGATCTAGTCCCAGCTCTCATGTTTTCCGGCCACATTGAGGGCAAGGCTGGATTTCCAACCTGGCAGCTGCTCCCTGACGCCGAGCGAGGACGCTCCACACGCCCCCTCGCTTTAGGTTCACCTTGTGTCTTTTAGTTTGTCATTTCATTAATTCAAAATGTATTCACCAAATGTTCAGTTACATTTTCAGCACGCTACAACACAATATCACCTGAAATGCCAAGAACTTTATGATGCATGTTTGCTTTTATTAAATGAGACAAATTTCTTGATTTTAGGAATTGTACCTTTTTCTTTTATAATGTCATTATTACATGATTCTTTGCCAATATTGTCTTATAATATATTCTTGCCATTAAAGAACACTGAATTGAATTGAGTCAAACAGGAAGGAGTGGAGGTATGACAACAAAGTCCCTGGCAGGAATTGAACTGGTCATGTAGTATTCAACCTAACCTGGATAGTATCTAGTATCCATTCAGTGAATACTGTGTTTGTCATGTAAATTGATAAAATGACACAAGGAGTGTCTGTAGAGTGGCTGTTTACTGGATCTCCAGGTAAAAATGAATGTTGCCATGTATAGTATGCAGTGTGCACTTAATGGATATTTAAAAGTGATGGGGTACTTACACAATGCACAGAGAGAAGGGGTTCAATGGGGCCCTATTTCCTTTTCTAGGGAAATTCATGACTTTGGAAGAGGTTACAGGTCACAGGGCTAACACAGAGACAGACAACCATTCACGCTCCCATTCACACCTACAGCCAATTTAGAATCACCAATCAACCTAACATGCATGTCTTTGGACTGTGGAAGGAAGCCAGAGCACCCGGAGAACAAACTCCACACAGAAAGGCTCGAACCCAGAGCCTGCTTGCTATGAGGCCACAGTGCTAACCACTGAACCACCGTGCCGCACTTGTTGTCTCTACAGTTGCCTTTAATAGGTAAAATACTACTTTATTCATCCTGAAGGAAATGTTTAGTGACAAATAATACAGTATACATAAAATAAATATATGTATTGGCTACACACACACACACACACACAGAGAGAACCGATAGGAAAAGAAACAAGTGGTGGAACACTGGACACTGCAATAAGTCAGACTCAAAGAGAAAACCGTGAGCAAACTTTTTAAGAGTTTCTTCACTGCCTGTTTTCAGTTTTAATTTTCAAATTTTTGTTACACATCTTATACTTTTTGCATTTTTGAGGTTGCACGTGCAGCAATCATGTCCTGGTGATTTGCTCCTGTGGGTTATTTTTGACATAAAACAAAATTATAAGTAGTATATAAAATTAAAGGTATACAAATACTCACTGACAAGAAAGTATCAAACACTTCAAGAAACTAAATATTCAGTCTCCCAAACCAAAGTAAACTGTGTTACGTCTCTTCTGGCGCCCTCTGCTGCTGTGGAGTGTAAAGAAATGAGCTCTATGTCTCGCCCTCTGTCTGTTGCCTCTTTCAGAATCTCTATAGAAGAATCTATCATTCTTTTACAAGATATAATGAATATTTATAAGCAGGGCCTTCATCCAATCAGCTGACAGCATGGTAAGCATAAATCAGCTGGCAGCTTGCCTCCTCTGTTCAGTGGTGGCAGTAAATGGCACTGAATTATTTACGTTTACCTTTTTCATATTTTGCAGACGTTTTCATCTGCAGTAATTAGTTGAACAACATTAGAGTACAGCAGAGGGTACAGGGGTCAGAGGTCACAGAGCCTGATAATGGATTGAATGGAGGGATGAAGGAACAGCTAAAGAGTATGGCGGTCTATGGCTGCCAATAATGAAATAAAATAATGTATGGATTCAAAGGTTTTTGGCAAATACTATAATAACGTGTGGTGAAATGCAATGTGACATGCTCCTAAGGTTGTGCTAAAAAGACCAGTGAAAAAAAAGATTAGAATAAAAACACAAAGGATAGAAATTCAAGATAAACAATTCGTAATACTCATTTAAGCAAAATGAACATATGTCACAAGTGCAATTGGAGTATTTCTGTGGAGTTCTGACAAATGTGGGGAGACAGTGGGTACATCTCAAGTCTCATGATTGCATCCACGTTTTGCTCACTTTTGTCTTTTCCTTGCATCTTCTCACCAGGGATGCATGGAGAGATGCAAGGAAACCAATGCGAGGAGAGAAGAAAGGAGGAAATCAGTTTTTAGATAAATGAGACTTCCTTTCCTCTGAAGCGTCACGCCCGTTTCTGACGACGGCAGCAGCTGATCGCAGCTGATCGCAGCTGCTAGGCGGAAACTCGATTCCCTGGCTCCACCGCGGATCACCACTTCACAGACTCTGGCTATAATTGGGGTGAGTGCAAGATGGCAGCTCCCATAGCCGGGGTGTTTTGGCTTCATTTTTTACAATGAGAGGAAGTGGAGACGCCTTGTCCATCATTATATACAGTCTATGATCTGCACACATGTGCACAGTGCTAATATAAATAAAGGCAAGTTATCTCTGGCAAAGCAGCAATGTTTTCTCTCTGTAGCCTGTTACCTGTTTAACAGACACCTGCACATAAACAACCTGCACTCTGTATTTATAGCTACTGAGTACTGTGTCCTGCATTTATATTATTTATTCATTATTTGCATTTGTATTTATTGGTTTTCTGATTGTGAATTAATTATTCATTGAATAACCTGGAATATGATTAGGGTGTCTTTTGAAAATTTGAAATTATGTATTATACTAAATGTTTCAAGGGAAAGTGAAGTAATTTAACTCACATCAAACCCAACACTCAAAGTGATGTATGTCATTGTTATATTGTCTCAGTTTAACACTGTCTCTATGCTTTGGCAACATTGTGACTCCTGCCAGTACAATCACTGTTCAGTAAATGTGACTAGCATTAGTAGAGTAGTAATAGAGTAGTTAATACTCACAAATACACACAAACACACATACAGGTCTGAGCACACAGAAACCTAGATGTTCTAGAATGTTGAAACAGCAAAACAGAACTTTATGTTTTTTTTAACTTTACAGTTGTTCATGGCATCATCAAGACATTCCAGAACGGATGTCACACATGAAGTCCTGCAAAGACCTGAAATCTGACAACAAGCATTGGATCAAGCTCTGAGTCTGAGAAATCAACCTTTAAACCAAATCAAAGACCAAATGTAAGTAACTTTACTGCTCTCTCTGATGTAGCAACATTTTGAGCTCTTAAAATCCTCGAACTTACAATCAAAGGTATTAAAAGTAGCCAGCTATTTAACATTATTATAAATGTAATTGCTGTGAAAAGTCAAAGAGATAATCCATTGTTTAACACTGAAATATGTAATGAAACAAATGAAGCACTTGTGTCAGTACAAAATGTCTTGCAGGTGACAGGTTAGGAATGTACTCAACCAGTTCTCCCATAATACAAAACTATAGTAAATAGTGTAAATGCCAAATAAATTGTCACAGGGTTCCTACAGTAAAAGACAGGCCCTCAAGATTAATACCTAGGACATATACCCAATATATATTATTATGTCAGTGGGATGGTGCTTTACTGGTGCATATTCCCTAACAAACAAACCAAAATAACTAGTTCTTGTTCTCTTTTGTCCCCAATTTTAGCTGTGAGAGAACAAATACATCAATGGGCAATTCCGTTTTATCTTCACTCCCAGTCCCCAGAGGTTATACAGTCCAAAAACTTCTGGCCGAAGGTGACTTTGGATCAGTGTACCAATGTGTGAAACCAGGCACTGATCACACTTTGGTCGTAAAGACGGGCAAAGCCTCCAAACAACGCAATGAGGTAGGATTGATTTTGGTTTGCAGTTGAAAAATGGGCTGGGGTGGGGTATGTACTAACGGTAATGATAACTGGACTACATACTACATGGAAAACTACACCAATGAGCAGTTTTTGGAGTGGCAAGAAATAGCCACGTCCAAGTTTGAAAGCCCCCTTACACTCTACTAGTAGCCTGTGTGTAATTCTAAATGTTTGCCAGCTATCTATGCCAGATGATAGTCATAAGCCTATAAGTCTACTCCATTTTTTAAAGAGTCTCATACGTGACCTTGTTTGCCACTATTAGTGATGACTTGTTAAGGGGGGCTAGTTAGTCCATGTGAATATATGAGCAAACATGTCTCACCTCCCTAGGGTTTTATGCTAAACGACCTGATGTCTCACAACCTGGACGAATGCAACATCGTCAAGTTTTATGGCATGCTCATCAGCCAATGTCCAGTTAGCCTGATGTTTGAGGTGTTGGACATCAGCCTTGAGGACTACCTATTGGAGGTCAAACACAAGATGCCTCAGGAGGACATCAGAACCATCATCCAACAGGTATGGCACCAGCTAGAAACTCCAAGCTGTGTCAGTATGAACTGTGGTCCGCACAGGCCTTGGGGAGGGCAGCTGGATGATAAACTGGACTGGACTGCCAACACAGATGCTCTGTGCAGGAAAGGACTGTACTTCCTCAGAAGGCAGGTGTCCTTTAACATCTGCAAGAAGCTGCTACAGATCTCTGTGGCCCTCCTGTACGCAGTAGTGTGCTGGGGGGGGCAGCCTCAAGAAGAAGGGCGCAGCGCGCCTGGACAACAGGATGTTGTCACTGTCCTGCTCCACAGACAGACTGAGGAGATCGTCGACAACACAAAACAAGCTCCAGACTCACTACACACTCACACCACACACCTTAGACACACGCACCTTATCACACACACACACACACACACACACATCTATATGTGGACTCAAGTGTGTACAAACCGACTGTTGCACA
>JAVQJL010103492.1:0-22291 GCA_036024295.1 Nannoperca obscura
CAGACTTGTTTTACAAATCACTTTTTATGTTGTACTACTTTGTAAAAATATGAGCACTGCAATATTCAAAGGGCATTGGGTGACCACCCCCGCCCCCGCCCCCTCACACACACACACACACACATACACACACACACACACACACGCCACGCCCTCTTCCGCCTCCCACTTCCTCTACTTACAAATCTTATTTAAACGTGACATGAAGATATAGAACTGGCTCTCTGTTAGCCTCCACCGGACTGGATGCATAGCTAGCCACAGTATGTAAAGCTCCAGCTGTGTCATAGCTTTCATTTATTTCGCCACGTCAGTTTGTCATTGTGTTATACCTCCAGTGTGGCCATGTATGTGTGCCGTGTGGCCACCGTTGTTCACATTCAGTGTGTGTGTGTGTGTGTGTGTGTGTGTGTGTGTGTGTCCCAGCGTGCAGAGGTCAGCTGCTTTGACGATGTTGCACTACTGTACCATCCGCTAAAGCAGTGCAATAGTATTGTCATAGCATTCGGCCTTCGCCCTATACTACAGCAGCAGTACAGCGGAAGGACGGATGCTGCTAAATGGAGAAAAATAGACTACAAAATAAAATCCATGGAGGAGCCTCTATAGGTTCTTATGGGAAGGCAACCCCCACTCCATCCTCCAGATTCACACACACACACACACACACACACACACACACACACACACACACACACTTCCAGCACTAATAACACAGGCCCTACGCTTAGAGTAGGCTAGTTTGGAGACATTTTAACACAGCTGGCAAAGTATAAATTCATGTTAATACATCCAAAAACCCCATAATCCAATTCCACTTGTCAGTTAACATCAAACCCTACATTATGAACAGAGTAAATTTCTAGGGACAAGTGTAAGCAATAACTGTTGACACAAGAGACATTATTTTTTATTTAGTCAGCCTAATCAATAATTGCCACAATTTTAGAGGGAGGGTTGACCCTGAGAGCTTAACTGAGTTTTTGTAATACGACTTCTGTAAAGCATATTTTTTCTTTATATTATAATGAGGAAATTGAATTAAATGTGGGGCTTATAGGGAGGCTGTTCTCATATAATAAGTTGTTAAACCTTTTTAATTCAAAGATCCACAGAGATACATTTTAACGTGAGCTAACGTTTGAAGACAATCCAAAAGAAGCCCGTTTGAGTTTTTAGCTGTTATTCTGATTTCTTTATATATATCAATAACTGTCAGCTCAGTTAAACCGCTGGCTGAAACAGTTAATTTAAATTTGCAATTTCATTGAGTGAAATCAAAAGCGTCCTTTTATTTTGGAAACCACCTCAAGGATCGCTGGAGGTCCCCGGTCCGCAGTTTGGGAACCAGTAGCTGAGCCCAGAAGTCTTTATGACAGGAAGAGTCTGTGGCTTTTCTATTCAACCATGCTGCATTATTAGGCTGTATTTTACCCTGGGAGATATAGGCCTCCTGGACCACGCCTCCTAAAAAGAACATTTTGTTCACAGAACTTCAGAGGCTGTCTTGGTTTGCATTGCAGACCACGTGTCAGATTAAGTAACATGCTTTGAGATCAACTTTCACACATTTGGTTAGCCGATGTAATGTGTTGTTACATGCTGGCCTACTGTGTGAAATCATTTCTACTGGATCACGTTCACCTTCAATTCTCCTGTTGGACAAGGCTTTTGAAATTGCCTAATTTTACCATGACCTTGTTTGAATCAGGGATTAAGTGGAACCCCGATTTTTCTGTAGTATCTTTTTTATTTGCAAAAGTATTTAATTTAATTTAAAATTTATCTTAATGACATACTGGTTAATTAATAATGTAAAGTGTGTTGAAGCCAGACAGAATGATTTAAATTACATGGAAATAGTTTGTGTTTTAGGAACAAGAAAAGATAAAATGGTAAAAAGAAAAGAAAAATGTTTTTGTAATGTATTGGTTGGGATTTAGTAAATGAAGGCAGTCTATTATAATGTAATGCTAATTATTTAT
Source organism: Nannoperca obscura (assembly GCA_036024295.1). Lineage (NCBI taxonomy): Eukaryota > Metazoa > Chordata > Actinopteri > Centrarchiformes > Percichthyidae > Nannoperca > Nannoperca obscura. The sequence goes on from JAVQJL010103492.1 coordinate 1,986, forward strand.
GAGAACAGAGAAACCAGGACATTTAAAACATAAATTTGTCTTGGTAAAAAAAGAAAAAACTGATTTATGTGTTTAAAAAAACACAAACATCTATTAAAAATGGGCACTTTGGAATACAGTCTGGTTTCATACGTGTAAACCCTCCATGCGTGAGCTGATGGGGTAAGACTGCAGTCATTTAGTTATGGCCGTGGAGCACAGGGCCCTTTTTTCTCTCTTTCAGTCAGCTTTTGAAAGCATAATGTGAGTGTGCAGGCTTGAAGAAGTCACGGTGTGGGTGGGAAAAATGGGGTAAGTTTCCTATGTGGGGCAGGTCGTAAGGGGGATGGGGCTCCGTGTGAGGAATGTGGAGGGCAGGGCCACTTGGGGGTGGGGGGGTTACTGCCTTTGCTCTGTGTGTGTGTGTGTGTGTGTGTGTGTGTGTGCGCGCACGCCTTGGAGCATTGGAGCCTGTAGCGTCATATTTAGCCACTGTTTTGCAAGCGACTGGAATTTGCAGTTGTGTGTCTTTAGGGGAGAAAGTGTTGTAGTGCGATGGAGAGGAGGGTAAAACCACCAGAAAGTGAATGGATCTTTTTTTGCAGTAATGGTTTTAGCTACTGATTTAGGCTCACAATCATCTAGTCACATGATATGAAGAAAGTGCTATTCGAGAAATTCTTTAATAAAAAAAAAGTCAAATTGATTTAATTTTGACTGTACTACTGGTTTGTCTCATGATGACATGTCTCATCTGTTTTATTTGAAGGATTAGATTCAACCACCTTTCCATATAAATAAAAAAAATGAAGATTACATTTGCATTCGAATGCAGTCATACGGTGGATTGCATGCCCTGTTATTTCAACCACTGTAAACATGTTATCAAATGAAAATGACTAAAAATGCTAAAGAATGGACTGGATGGGAGTTTGGATCAGCAGCATGTAGAAGCTTGTCTTTCTCCTTGTGCTGGCAGGCAAATACCAGAGCAGGCTAGAGGTCTATATGAAGTGTAGCTGATAGGGACGGTCCATGGAGGAGGGACTAAAACTGCAATTACAGCTGCTATTAAGATGTCTCCAAAGTGATCGGGTATAGTGACCCCATCATGCTGAGCGATATGTAGAGTAAACCTGCCTGAACCACATCCAAACAGTGATCCTATATCTTCAGCTACCTCCAGAAGCTGTGTGACACATCATGTTCAGAGGCCTGTGCAGTGTGAATGCGTCTGTATTGAACAGTATGTCGACTCTCAGAACATCGTCCCTAGACCGCGTCACATTTGCTGCTTCAGCGATGGCCACAATAACTAGCTGTACACAACATCCTCTGTTTATGTTGCCTTATCTTACATACAGTGCGGTACACATTGTCTTGGTCCAGCGGCTGCCAATATAAATCACAAGTAATGAAGCTCTCACCATGATGAACAGTAAAAGCACAAAGAGTTTGATAGTTTCTGGTCACATGCTATAACTCGTGAATTCATAGTGTAGATGCCGTGTGTTTACATGTGTCAGAGCTGGGACAATTAGTTGGTCACTTGGTAAGCTGACTGACATAAAAGTTATTTTCATAATCAGTCAATTGCTTAAATATTTTTTTAAGCAAAAAATGTCTTTAGGTTTTGCAAATGTATGAAAAGTGATTTGCACACAATAATTTTAGGTGTGATTTGTGCGAAAATGAAAAAAGTTGCGTAACATCATCAAATGTGCAGATGCAAAAAGTAGGCTGCTCTATTCTGAATGGGACTTAACATATAATTCTTCATGGCTAATGTCATTTTGTACAACATGACAAGAGGCCTCTGGAGCTCTCTTTAAATTTATGAGACTTTTAAATCATACAAAATGTTATAGATACACTCAAGTACAAAACAGCCTGTTTATCTACACTCAAATTGAAAAGATCAAATTGTGACTCAGTTCGACAAAAAAATGCCTGTCACAATCCCCTAAATCCCAAAGTGATGCCTCCGCTGACGTTTTCAGTCAAACCAAAGTCTGAAATCAATTTAAGATCACTTTTTTCTTTTGATGGACAGACAGTTAAAGCAAATCCAAATTAGAGGAATGTGAAAATTACATTTTTTACATTTTGTGTCATTTGTAGCTAATATAATAAAGTAGTACATAGAATTAGACATGAGTGGTTTCTAATGATTTTTAGAAAAACAATGTTAGTTAATGCTTTCGCAAATGTGGTTATAAGGTTTTGGTGTTGCTTCCAAATGTGCAAATTTGTTTCTACAGCAGCATATCTGATTGTTGGAAAAGCTACTACAACAAAGTTTCTTTAAAACATCAACATTAGACTGATGACTTCTACAATAGCACAGTACAATTGTTTTAACAGTCTAGCAGGCAATGGTAAGTCGATCTCACAACATTACTACTCTATTACTATTAAAACTCTAACTCCCTTTATGACGAATGAAGGGGAACTTGACTTGACTGTTTTTTTTACCTCCTACCTCGTCCGTCTCCTTTTGTCACCTGTGGCTTTAGACTGAGACCATCCCTCTCTGAGAAGAAGTCTGTCTCAACTACGTCACCTCGCAGACGAGACCCTATCAATATTGCCTCTGCTTTCACTAGAGTTAACAGAGTAGTGCAATATTGCTTATAGGGTCTTGACTCTGAGGGATGATCTTCCTCCTCTGGTGTGTTATTCAGCTGATGTCACAGGCAGTGTTTTGCCCAGCTGGTGCTCCTGCTCATTCCATTCCATTATGTTGAGGTAAATACTGCTGCTGGCTGCAAATCTCACTGATTATGATATACACACACACACACACACACACACACACACACACACACACAGTGTAACACAAGATGTATACAACACAACATTGTAGCCTTGTTGTGAGTGAAATGCTGAGTCTTAATTGTGTTAATCCAGTAAAGATAAATGAAATAACCTCTTGTTTAACTTAAGTTAATACATTCATTCTCTTCTTCAGTGAACCCCCAGCTTTAATTGTTTCTTCATAAAGTCATTGTAAAAGTTTGTTAGTGTAAATATACCTACAATAATGTTAACATTGCAAAGTGAGCCTATCTGTTTTTTTAAGGTGTCGTTGGCATTTTCACAGGTTTTTGGGGCTCAGAATTGAAAAAAAATTTTTTTAAACAATTCAACAGTAACATTTCTTTCCAGAAGCAGTTTCCTTACCTATCGCAATAATTACATTTTTAATTAAGTTTTCATAGGTACCATTTCTTCTATAGAAAGTCACTCCAATGAAAAATGTTCACACTGAGGACTGTGAAATAGTAACAGGGACACTGTTTCTGGAAAGAGGTGTTGATGTAGATTTTTTTAAATGTAATTTTTTAAATGCCTGTAGCACTAGGAGGGAAATTCCATTCACTTCCATTGTGTTGGTGTGGGGGGGAAACCTCAGATATTTCAAAATGTGGACAAACAAAAGCAAAGCTATCCGCTCAGCCGCTACAGTTAGGTGAAAAAAATGTGTTTTTTTTATTTGGGTGAAGTGACCCTTTAAATACTAGGAAAATAAAAAGTGTAAATGTTATGTATTAAATATTCAGCTGTAGCTTTAAGTTTTTAGGATTTAAAATGTTGTACTGTTCATTGGAGTTGAGACTACTATTTCATTTACAACTGCCTAAATGAAACCATGAACCTGTACATGTCTACTGCACTTGTAAAGCCTAGTGTGACTGGTGTCTTGCAGATACAGTAATAATAATTTTTTACTGTTTATTTAATGTTTGGTTCTCCTACATGTCACTAACACAAGGCCTTTATAAACAGATTATAAAGGCTAGAAACCGCTTCTTGATAGTGCCACTTTCTGGTTTTATACAATAGACGTGTGGGGAAAAAATCTCTTTAACGATTATGTCTCAATGCAGAAAACTCAATAATCAGACATTTAAAACTCTCGATGTTATGATTGCATGAGACCAGGTGGTACGCAGTACGTTCCTTGCGGCTGAACCAGTTGGATGGTGAAACGTAAAAACACGTGCTTCGTATTTATGTTCTTAGCTAGGCTACTCGTGCTGGTGAGGATGACCCATGAATGTATTATAAGAACTTATTATATTGTTATATTTTATGTTCTTAATATACATCCATCTCTCAGGCTGCACGTTTAATTTCGGTTTAATTTCAGTAATTTCAATTTCGGACACTGATCAAGATGCATCAAGAATAATTTTATAATCGCATCAAAGAGCGAATCGTCATCGAATGGTGAGGTGCCTAGAGATTCACAGCCCTATTATACAAATAATTTCACTATTAATTAAGTACAATTAGGAACCTTGTTGACCTTCACTGTCATCTAAAAGCTATTTTCTCCTCTGATGCTTGTTGTCACTCAGCTATTTGTATAATACAAATCAGCTCAATCTGCTACTATAGTGCAGTCATTACTGAACAAAGGGTTAAAAAACTGAATATTTGAATTAAATATTTACATAAAGTGCAGTAGCCACAGAACAAAAACATGAAATCTTGTTATACTCTGTTCATGTCACAGTTTTGTCTCCTTTAGTAGTTGTTGTCCTGCCTCTTAAACCTACAACTAGTCCAAATGCAGTATTCTCACTGAAATCCGCAGTGAAAACTCTCGTGATTCTTGAGTCTTGACCATAGAAAGGATTTCTGTCTGTAGGAAGGTTGAAGAGTGACTCCTGCTTTTCAGGTTGCACTTTGCCACCCACAATGATGGCTACAGGACGCTCTCTGCTTGACACTCTTTCCCTGTTGCACTACTGTGGAAGAAGCAGCAAGCAGTGCAATAATGAAAGGGCATCGGTCAGCTGGGCCCAGCCTCCTCCCCACACCCTTCATCTTGCCTTACCCTGCCTCTGAGCAAGGCACCACAACCCACCGGTAACTCACACTTTACACTGCCTCTTATCCACCTTCATCTTGTCAGCAGGATGATTACTTCAATAAAGTCAATGTAAAATGAGGTAGTGGTATTTGTGTTTTATTCTAAGCTTGGCTGTTATGATGATGGGATGTTGGGGTGGTGACGGGAAGAATGTTAAGCCTCCTCTGGGTCTGAGGCAGTGGAGGAAAGCAGTATGTGCAGTGGAAAACATTGACACCATGGACAGGTTGAGTTCCTCTGGTTTTATTACTGCAATGAAACCCCCCGATTAGATAAAGTGACATTCCTTTGATCCCTGTTGAGAAAACTGTTAGTGACATTCCTAAAACATGGATGAAAAGAACAGTGTGTAAAAAAAAGAACAAGTGTAAATGTGAAGTACAGCAGTAGGACTTATTAAAAGGTATTGTTCACCCGAATTACAGTTTATTTTCTCCTTTAAACCTCTAGTGGTATTTAGTCATGTAGATAGCTTTTGTTTTAGTTGTCTGTCTAATACAGTGGAGGTGAGTGGGATTTTGTGGAATTTTTTTTTTCTGGTTTAAAAAAAAAAACCTGTCCCGGTTTTCAGAGGGACTATTTTTAAAACTAGTTCCAATGAAAGCAGTTGACAGTGGCTTCTGGGGAATGTCTACAGTAATGTGGACACAGATTCTGTAAATGGAAGTTTTCAACACTATGATCCCCACAAGCAAATTTCCATTCACCTTCATTGTATTTGAGTGAAGGCAGAAATAACTATCTCCAAAGTTGGACAAATAAAATGAACCATTTTCAACTAAGTGTTGTATGTTTTCTGTAATTTGGGTGAACCTAGGTATGTAGAACACTTAAACATGTATAAAAAAGTATGTCAAATAATGTTTCATCAGTATGTCAGTTTCAGAAATGTTTTATTTTGGAACATTTATAGAACATGATGTGTGAAAAAGGATAAGTTGTAGCATTCAAGTGTAACATCCAAAATAGTATCCATTAAGAGGCTTCACAGCTGGCTTCTTTTGTTACATCAACAAGATGTCAGTGTCCACTTAAGAGCAGACACACAGACATCCATGAATACTCATCCAGTATATCTGTGCATATAGGTTTGCCCAAGTGAATAGAAATGTAGTGCAAGAGGGTGTGAATTTACAGCAGAAATATTCATTGAATTAGTGAGGCCGGTAGTGGTGTGGTGCCACTGACAACACACCTACAAATAAAATTTCTGTTTACCGTTTAGATTTCTGTCCACTGTCTGTGGTTATACAAGCATTTGTGGTTATTCATAAACAATACAGTGTAAAACCACCTGAAAGATCATCTTGCACGCTACACAAATACATCCTAAACCTTTATCGTAGAAAGTGGCTGAAAACTGATGGGGATTACATTATCATTTACTTGGTTTTCGTGGCCTAGCATTCTTTTTTTATTAATCATTGCTCTGTTTAATCTTCAGCCATTAAATAGCAAATAATGAAGAAACCGAACAGGTCCAGTAAGAATTTATGCAGGACTCGGAGCCACAGTAAGTGTAAGTCAGTAGCAGTTGTATTATTTAAACAACTTTCCTCAGTCATTAAGAGTTGCTTTTAGTCTCCAGTGAAACAGTAAGAGCCAGTGCTGTAGAAACACAGGCAAGGTAATAGAACAACACAGCATTTCCTCCTTAGAGGTGGGTGGTCACATTTACATTTCCTCTCTGCCTGCTGGGTCTCATGCTCGGAGAGCCTGGGATCCTCCCTCTGCACCCCCACCCGCCTGGACTCCACCCCCATCCACACACTACTAAAGCCCTGCTAAAGGTCAGCAGCAGTGCACTTTTCACTGGAGCAAAAAGGAGGGAAAATGTCCTTGAGGAGAGACACCAGCAATAATTCAAAAACACATTACATTCTGAGTGTTGTGAAGAGCCGGTGAGGAGGAGCTGTCTGCAGGGGAGCAGGAAGTGGGAGGAGGTGCCTGGCCTGATCAGCTATAAATGGAGGATCAGGTTCAGGTGTGAGCTCTGTGCACTTCCTGTATCAGAACCCTGGGCCTGCTGGCAGCAATTAGTTTGACTGCGTGAGAAAGTGAGTTCCTTTGTTCTTATATGTTGTTGCTGTATTGTTTAATTTGTGGGTTTGGGTTAAGGCAAGATGATTGTTACTTTGTACCTTATAACGCTGGCATTTGTGCTGCATCTTATAATTGATGGTATTTGACATGCTTGTTGTTAACCTGTGGCACATGTTCTGTTTAGACAGAAAACCAGCATCGATTGGTGCCAGCTGCCCTGCCTAGCCATCCTGGCTCCAAATAAACACTAATTAAAATGACTTCCTCTCCTGGTGTCTCATTGTGCCTGACTGCACACCCATGGCGTTAATCGTATGGCCTGGAAAGTCCCCTTCAACGAACACCCTAGCATACAGTCCGTGCTAGTACAGCTAGTATATTTTACACTGAGAAGTTTTCACTGTGTTTAAACAGTCCATATTTTCCTCTAGATTTTAAAATGTAACCTGAATGCTTTTGTGTGAGATTAACGTGCCTAGAAATCCCTGAATCAGCTTTACATCTTAAAGTTGAAACATGAATTTAAAGGCAGACTGTAAGAAGTGGTCCATAAAGATGATAATTGTTTTAGACCTTAAGGCTATACTCATTGTTTGCACATGTCACATTTTCTTAAGATTACATTTAAGAGATGGTTACAATTAATGGTTAGAATTAAGGACTGTGTAAGACAATCATGTCTATACTTTCACATGACAGAATTTTTGTCTACAGACCTGCACTATGTTAAAAGGCTTCTGGATAAATGATATACTTTATATACAGCAATCAAACTGTTATTTAGAAATATATGATTTTCGTTTTATTAAATTAAAATTCTAAAACAAATTTAAGCACACTTAAAACTTTTTTTTTTTTTTTAAGATTAACAATTCAAAGTCCTTCTGCTGCTCATAACGTCGCTATTAAAGTGATCGATTTCAGGGTAGTAGCAGTTGTCATCTTTCCTTGTTTCCAGCAGCCTGACATGTTACACGATAGGATAAAACCATGGCAGCAGCAGCTCCTACCAGCTCACAGCGCCTGTAAAGTAGGCTTGAATTCAAACACAGGGTCCATATCCAGTCTTCTGGCCGTCAGCTGCTTCAGCTGGAATGTCCACTGAAATCAGACGCACACGAGTGGCAGCAGACCGAAGAATGCTGCGGATGATGACCGCGGAGGTATGGTAATACTCGACGCTCTTCTGTGGCAATTTGTCTCCACCTGCTGAACGAAAAGGTGAGCAGCAGGCGGAGAGGCGTTACTGCCGTGTTTTAGTAATCACACTAAATCCATCTGGTGGTTTGATTCAGTGTTTAAGGTTTGCAGTGCACATTCATCAATAATTCACCCTTCACAGAGATCAGGACAGTCCTGAGACGTGACGGATACAAAGACAAGTTACAGACGTGGTGGAACTTTGGAAGCTTTGAGGAAATGATTGTATACACATTTGGAACACGATGTGTGAGCTATTAGGCCATTGCATTTATGAAATAAACAAAAATCTACCTTCTGCTGGACCAGGTTAGTATCAAGGTTTTCTATAAAGCTTGGAGCATTTTTTATGAAACAAGTAAATATTGTATTGTTTAAATATTGTATATTAGTAGTTCTATATTTCATTACACTGTCAGAATTCTACTTCTGTAGTCCATCTGTTGTGCTGGTGCAACATGTGAACTCTCCCTCTGAAGATCACTACTTATATTCAGTTCACTGGAATAGAACTACATTTTCCATCACCGTCTGCTTGTCGTTTATTGATATGTTTTACCAGGACTATCCACTCCGTATCAGTGGACTCCTACATGGAAACAAACAAAACAAGACGATTCAGATGACAAGGTTTTGTAATGCTCCAAAAATGTTCCATGATAATTTGTCGCCACCTGCTGGACAGAACGGAGTGTGTGGCCGCCAGCTGGGAGAGGTTACTACTGTGGGGAGTTTGAACTGTGTTCTGGCATGTCTTCACTAAACACATTAAATTTATCTTGTGCTTTGAAACTGCCTTTTTTTTTTTTAACTGATGCTAAAATCTGCTAATAAAATATTGTGTATCCTCAAAGAGTTTTGTCTGCACACATGATGCACAGTAGCACTAGCACTATAATGTGTAGCTACTGTAAGTGTCTACCTGAGAAAATGTTTATTGGATGTAGATGATAAAGTACTATACTAAGCATCTGTTCCCATCATCTGGCCATAATTATACTGTAGGTGGAAATGTATGCACAAATGAATAGTGAAGTCACAGTACAACATGGCATGGAATAACTTCAATAATAATATATAACTTTAAAAAGCTAAAACAGCATTTACAGAATAATGCAAACTAGTGCTGCTTTTGATCTTAAATGAGTAAAGCTTTTACAGAACATTAGCAGGTTCACAAAGACAGGGCTGTTGTATAGGATCAGATCACAGGTGTTGATGTTACACTATATTGACCAAAGGCATGTGGGCACTTTTGTGTGAAAAATCCTGCATTCCCAATATTGAAAAAAATCAAATACATTTTTAATATCATGAAGTAATTCAATATTTGATAAAGTGTGGTCATTGATATTTTAACTTTTACTCCACTTCCTGTTTTGTCTGCCTGTCCCGCTGTTCTTGTGTCATACTTTACTCTTATATGCCACAACTTGACATTTCTTGGTTACAGTCTACTTAGTGGTCAACACCCTGAGTGCTTCACATGTACAGAGACGAGTCATCAAATATTCTACATCATTCACATATGAAGTCATTTGGTCCACAGGAACAGGAATCCTCATGCTTTGTGTCTCCTGGTGATGATGTCAGAGCTCATCATGGTGCAGCGGCTCCTGGCTGGGCTGGATGAAGACGCCCTCCATGGAGCGCCACCAGTTGTGCTGGTTGGCAGAGCTCATGCCGTGCACCTCGCGCTGGCTGCGGATAGGGTGGCCATACTGCTCGCCCGTCACGCTCAGGAAGACGCTGGTGCCCACGTGTTTGAAGCGCACAGCCTCATCTCGCCCCCAGTAGTCGCCGTCACACTGCACTGTCCACAAGTCCAGATCATCACCCTCGCCATTCTCTCCAAAGGCGCTGACCTCCTGCAGATGACACAGATAGGCAGAGGGGAAAAAGGATTTGTACAATGGTGACATTAGTGGTGAACACATAGATCTTCTAGGGGTCCCTGGTGTAAAAATCTACTCTGCTGCTGCTTTGGATCCAATCCTCTGTGCAACAGAGCTCCATTGTTATCTCAAAGCTATTATAAACACATGTACAAGTACGACAGTGAGTGTGTGGGTTCCACTGACCTGGTTATTAGACAACGGTGAGCTGAAGCGGTGCGAGTGCAGGTTTCTGCCAGTCTTCATGTGTGTGATGCGGATGGCCTGACCACAGCCGATGGCCACACCGCGCTGACATGGACTGTTTGGTTTCCCACGAATCTGCCAATAACTGTTGGCATCATCTGCATTCTCCACTCCAGTTACAGACTGCTGTCCACTGCCTACCCACACACACACACACACAAATTAATAAGTAGACCATTAATAAAGCACACACAGTGCTAAACAATAGGAGGCTTCAAGGTCCCCATACTTGAATAAAATAGCCTCGCTTCAGAGTTTGTGTGTGTCAATTAGTTTGAGGATATTGATTGAATACAACAATACATCATGTAAGCACACTTTAAAGTACAATAAAGTCTTGTCACGTTATTACAGATTACAAGGTTTTAGTTTTTGACACCCAGGCCTATGGAGGGTCCACCTTAGTACATATTGTATTTTTTCATATATCCATGGTTGAAATTCTCTATCAATTTGACCATTAATCACATTTTTGACAAACAGGAACCAGGGCTGTTGGGGCCCCTTGTGAACTAGGGTCCGACTACTGGGACAGTTGCTGCTTTGCCCATTTGGTAATCCAGCTTTACTGTAACATAGGAGTATTTTTTCCTTTATTGGGCATTGTGTAAATATATGTGGAGTCTACGAGTAACAATTTTCTACATAATAAAGCATGTACAGTTTTTTTCAAAATGATTTATCAGAGTTATCCCCTATATAAACACACAGCCAACCACTGAGCAGAGGTATGTATGGAAAAATGGTGGGTATGTGAACACAACATTTTTCAAAGAGGTGATTTATATTGAATCCAGTTTTATTTATATAACGTTATATAATAAATGTATCTCAGGGCACTTTTTCATATAGGGCAGGTCGAGACCAACTCTTTACAGTATATTATTATATAGTATATTATATACTGTATTTACAGAAACAGAAACATTTATGAAGACTAAGGGCATTTATGTCACCGCTCCTCCAAAATAGTAGATGATTGAGATACTTAATCATTCCGAAAACAGTGCTGACATTCCAATAAATACAGTACAGGTGTCTATGAGCATCATCATCTGCCTCTGATGACTTATGCTCTTTACTTTGAAGACCGGAAGCCGGAAGGGTTTATATTTCGGAGGTGTTGACAGCAGCATGTCACTAAGACGTTTAACACATTTGATCCCCTGGACGCAAATATTGCTGATTGATTAACCGACTGCCTGCATGCTGCCATCCTGTACGGGGAAAACAATGCGGAACTACACTGACAGTTTAGCTTTGACCCCCCAATATCAAAAAGATACAAACATAATAATAATAATAATAATAATAATAATCTAAGAGCAGGTCTTCTTCATTTCGGTGTAGGTCAAGAATATTTGTTCCAGTTGAATGTCAAGTATCTGTCCACCTGTTATTCCCACGGTGCTCTTCCGTCTCAGCTGACAGTGTTAGGCGGTGGTGAGTTGGTGTCATGTAGCTGATAAATACAGGTCGACGGTGTACAGAAACACAGGGCTGCTTGCTAAATCTATCCCCGAGTCAACACATTATGGGCACTGCGTTTGGTTTGTATTTTGATTTATGGATGTTTGCACATTAGCAAGGCAACTTTGAATTGTCTGATTTCTGAATGAAATTGAACACACCATTTCCAGAAACAACACCGTCTCGTGTGATTTACCGTCGCGGGTTTGGACGCTGAATGCGTCCGAACGTCAGTGAAGTTACCTGAGCCGTATTTGACATCGTGGGAATGCAGGCGGACGTTGTGTCTGGTGTTGAGCAGTTTGACGAGGGAGCCGCAGGTCACGTAGAGCTCCGACTCTCTCCCTTCACAGTTTGACCACAGCAGCAGAAACACGAGTGCTTTGACCAAAAAGAGGACAGCGTGAATTCTCTCCATCTTTGCGTCCCTGTTCTCATAACCGGCAGACACTGAGAGGATGAACTGAACATTCAGGCACTTTCAATCGTTGCTGGTTTTAACCAATCACAGCTTGACAAGTCCCAAAATACGGAACTAAATGTCGACACGAGATTGGTCGAAGCACGTGTATGTGCTGTCATGGCTCCTTCTCTCGTGGTTAGTTACAAACCGGACGTGGGGATCTAATATTATGAGTATAATATTGAATCATCCTATTGCACTAGATTTATACAGTAGCAATTAAGTGGTCCAAAAAAGAGAGATAATGCACAAAGAGCCCAAAATTACACATCAAAAGCACATGGACTGTGTTAAGAGAGAACGCTGGAAATAATGTGAAATTATGATCAATCAATTTGAATATATTCACAGGAACAATAGCCTACAGCAGCAGACCGTGAATGCAGGGGTTCAAACGTGAGGACAAAACAGGTAGAAGACAAAATGAACTGCAGTTGCCACATAAACTGGGTCTGTATGTCCAGTAAAAGAAAGTTAATGAAACAATTCGACCTAACCTTTTAGTAAACATGCTGTTTGCCATTAAACCCAGTTAATCAGATGAGAATAGGTATTATAACATGTATTTTCAGTTTGATGATTGTATAGACATATTGTATAGCCTAGAACATGTGTTTTGTACACCAGCTTTGCACAAATATTGGAAGCAGCTGCAACCTGATCTCTATGAAAGGAGAAAAAAACAACTCCATAACCCTCACATTTTATGTTTATTTTTTAACACATAGGAATAGAAATGTCTATTTGTAATGGCATGCTATCAGTCTTTGTTGCTAATCATTACGACTAGGACAAGGTGGTTGTACTGTACAGTGTATATTAGAACCATTTATGTGATAAAAAGAAACCTCAGCTGGCAAGCTGCCACCACAAATCTCTTACAGTTTAAGAAATCTGTATTTTACTTTACACCACTGATCATTTTGCAGTAGGTGTATACTGTGTGCTTTTACCCAAGAAATATTCTCTGTATCTACTGAAAACATTTCTATCCTCTTTTGACATTCACTCCAGAGACATTATGGAAAACTGGATGCCAGTCAAAAAATGTAATGCAAGCCATGTATGTATTAAAGATGGATGAACCTTTCTTTACAGTTAGGATGGAAGTTTCAATCTTTACCGTAGAAGCAGACGATATGATTTTTTTTACTACAGTATATATCATGTATGTCATGTTGAGGAGTCTAGAGATTTGTTTTTACATTAGGAAAGGTCCAGTGATGTTTTGGATGTGCTTTAAAAAAATTGGATCATAAATGGGGATCATAAAATATTATTAGTCATTAAATACATTAAATGTTTTACACACATTATGTATTTATTATAGTTCAAAATTTAAAATATATTTTTTACTGTAATATTGGGGAAACTGCACAACTGTGGGATAGATAGCTTCAATGTGTTATGCAGTGAGGTGAGGTGAAGGAGGTTCACCAGGTTAATTCATTAATGTATATGTATTGTATGTTATTTGACTGATTAATAGATCCTTTTCATGGCAGACCTTTTGACTTGTCAAAGCAGGAAAAGCACAGTTGTAAACAACAGCATTAACAATGGTTCCATTCCATTAAGTGTCCCAGTAAGCCATGTCAGCAAGTGTGCAATACTAGAGCCCTGGAACTGGCTCACCTAAATGGAATGCAGCCATTATTAATGTTATTAATGCCTTGAGTGCACCATCAAGGAATGGTCTGGAAGGTCTGGGAGCCTAGCATTCACAACGGGACAGCACGGATGGCAGAGCACGACAATTCCTTGTAGAGGGAGGATGGAATTGTGAAATCGGGATGCGCGTGGGGGGTGGTGAGAGTGCCTGTTTCAGGTAAGTGACATCCTGACATTGATAAGTCCATTTGGAAGGGTGTATTCTTCTAAGTGAGTGCATGTAGCGGAACACTGATGTGCAAAGCTCCTTATAAACTTGTGGTAATACAATTACCTGCTGGGCAAGGAAACAGCAGGTCTTGAACACTTTGAATATTTTGTGGATCTGGCTGAATGCCATTTTTGGATACCTCCAGCAACCCTTCTGTCAAGTTGGTCACGTTTCCTAATGAGGCCTCATTAAGGACAATGAGTTGGCCTTTAGGAACACTGTGTCACAGCTGGCAGCATGGAGTACAGATAACAACCTGGTGCTTAATGCCAACAAGATGGTGGAGATGGTGACATACTTCTGAAAACACCCTCCTCACACCCCCACTACCCAGAGTGTCCTCATCCCTTCACTGTGTGGTGTCCAGCCTCCTCTGCCCACAGCAAACACAGACTGAACTGCCAGGCGGCTCACAGGTCGGACTAGGTGCCCATGAGTGTTCTGCACTGATACTAGAGCCAGAAAGTGGGCCAGTAGGATAGTGGTGGACCAATTACACTCGGCTCACTGCTTCTTCAGAAAGCTATCACTCTCCTCAATAACCCATCCTAGTTTCTTCCTCGCCTCACCTCCACACACACACACATACACACATGTACACACACACACACACACACCTCGTTAACCCATTAATCTCTCTTTGTAATACACTCCTTTGGCTTTACCACAACATCCTAGATCAAGCTATTGCACTTGACGGGCGGACCGTGTTCTGCGTTGACGGAACGCAATAATTAAGCAGCACTCTCCCTTGAAACATTCACTGACCTCTGTTATTGTTTAAGAGCAGGCTGCAGCTCACAGATTCATTTTCATCATCAGACATGAGAAAAAATGATTCAAAAAGCTTGACAAAGGGAAAAAAACATTCTTAATACCTTCCAAAACAGATGACTTTCAGTTTATCAGTCCATGTAGCACAAAAAGTGATAATGTCCACAGTTCTGGGGAATAAAACGATGCTGCCACAATGCATGGGTTTGATAAGTGGTGGTTAGATCCCTCTGTATTTTATTGGTACTATTTTGTACACAAAAATACACACATTTGTATATAGTTGGTTCAGGCTCAGGTATGGGCCTTTGTGTCATCAGTGTGGTCTAGTCTTGTCCATGTAAAGCTGAGTCCAGTTAGTCTCCAGTGTTATGTTATCAGTCAGATTATAAAGCCACCATCTCATGATATTTCCAAATGACACTACACACTCTTAAGGAGAAGAATGGAGATAGATAACTTTCTCAAACATTTATTTTTTCATTAAGGCCTCTAGACACTGTTAATGCAGGGCGTGATCTACAGGACAAACATCCACGTAAAATACAACATTATGAGATTAGCTCATTTTGTGTTTTTGTTGATTTGAGGTGAACATGAAATTGGCAAAAAAATGATTTTTAATGAACTCTGAAGCTGCTCGTGTTACCTTTAGATGTATTTTACTGTAGGCTATGTAAATTACATTAAGTATGACGGATTACATAGTCGGAATGACTGAATGAATTTGGAAGTAATCAAACACATCTAAAGATGATTCAGATAAGAACATTTTTGAGAAATGGTCAACAAATCTTAAAGACTAGCTGTAGTTTAGTTAATTACTTTGAATATGATTTCTCTATACACCTTCAGATATTTTATGCACACTCCCATAGACCTGCTGAATATACCAAATAATCTCCTAACTATGCTCAAAATATGAGGATTGGAACCAAGTGTTCAGCTGTATCCACGTGAGAGTAAATGAGTGAAGAACATGAACAGAAAAAATATTAACTGGCCACACGGAGACGCTATTGGTAACATGTTTCAAAATGAGCACATGGCCAGAGGGAATGTATGAACCAAGTATTCTCCAGCATGTGTGTGATGCACTCTATCATTGAGCACTTTTCATAAAACATATTCGTAATCTCCTAAATATGCTGAACATTCTTGTAGCTGTATTTGGGAGGAGAAGAATGCAAAAAAAAAATGAAAATTATAATAGGCTAATGATAATAATAATACTATTAATAATAAAAATAATAAGGAGAAGACGAAAGAGTGAGAGATCATAATAATGAATAATATGCTTATTAACTATCAGCCTATCCGCTCCAGATAAAGCAGTTTAATGAACGAATCTTGTTTCAAGAATTGGAATCTAGGACGTCGGATGTGAGAGGACGCAGTGAACGCATCATCAGGCAGGTCAGACAAGCCAGGTGAGTTTCGGCTTGAATCTCGGATCAGTTTTCTGTTTCGCTAACTAACCTTAGTTAATCCGATGTTCCTAGTGATGACTGACTTGAGATCAGTGTGAGAGGGGAGGGTGACAGACAGGATGTTGCTACCTGTTGACTGAGAAAAATACACGGCGAGTTATCAGCAGGTAGGTCAGCGTTCAAATATCGAATTAGTTGTCATTTTCGCTTGTAATGACCCGAATCTAGATTTGAACATGTACAACACAGGGACGAGACCTCAATATAAACTGCACCGCATTGTTTGTATTTTTTTGATCAAGTTTGTGCCAATAGATTTAGCAGTGGAAGCGGCTACATGCAGAGACAGTTGGTTTCTAAAAGGCTTTAATGCATGCCAATATTTCATCAGGCTTGTTACAACTTAACTAATGTTTGAACGAGTTGTTTAACAGTAAGTCGTCTGCCGGTGTCAGTATGAGCTGTGTCGGCTGGGCGGTGGTAATTAGCTCAGACTTCACTGAGTTCCAGGGATCTATGATATGTTAACATTCTGTCTGATTATGATGTACTCCTAACTTGGTTTGTGACCCTTAAAATAAAGTTAAGTTCCTACTTGTGACTCCTCATAGGTTAGTTAGTTTAGTCTCGGAAGTTCTCTTTGTGCCTGTGGCAGCTGTCAGACAAATACAACCGAACGAAAGACATACGGTTAAAAACAAGAATCTTCTCAGATTTGTTAGTCCTACAAGTATCCAGTATTGAAACTGCAAAAAATCAGAAAAGTCAGAAAAAATACATTTTGTGGAATAGAAATATTTTTTTCTTTCTTTATAATGCCGTTTGATAATATTTTTATTAAATGGTTAATGCATCGTAGATACCTGTATTAACCTCTGTACTAACTAAAAAAGAATACAGCAAAAATCTCACTCTTAATAAGTAATTCAGTTTGTTACTCGGTCCTGAATCTTACAAGTGAGAAATCTGCTTTATTCTGTGAAGGCATTTCTAGAAATGTACTGAAAATGTTGGAGATAATTGGAATCATCACGTAATTGTTAGATTTGTTTTAACTATACAGTTAACAATGATCATTTTTTGTTAGTGCAATCACAGTAAGATTAGCTGTTCCTCCTCATTTTGCTGGGATCACCATGACTCATTGCTTTGAGTCCACAGTTTTTACATTTAACTGACAATTCCATTTACTTAAAATACTAGATCCTTTCATTGTTTGTTGTATATTTGGTATTTCTCATTATTGCTAACGCCTTTGAACCGTTATGTTCAAAGTGGCGAAAATGCAGTTGAACAATTATTAGCTTGTGAATTCAGTTTACCTTTCTAGCAGACTCTTTTCAGATCATTTTGTGGGTATTTTTCACTTTACACAGCACAGCAGGCAGGCAACGATATAGTGAGGGGGGTGGTACGACATGCAACAAACGTCACCAGCTGGAATCGAACCTACGATGTTGCGATGGCCATGCAGCCATCACACGTGCTGTAAATCTGTTAGCTACTCGACCCTTTACGGCTCAGGATTTTTTTCCTGCAGAATAATAGACTCCATCACAAAATCATGTCATCTCCAGCTACTTCTGTGAAGTCAGCAGTGCAACAGAAGTTAAATCTCAGTTAAGCAGGGTTTATGCTTTACCTCCCAAAGGGGTGCTTGCTATAACAATGAAGTCACCCGTAACTTATGTCAAGAATAGACTGTATATAGAGATGGACAACGCGTCTCCACTTCCTCCCACTGTACAGAAATGAAACCAAAATTCCCCCAGATACGGGAGCTACCATTTTGCCCTGGTGATGAGATTTGGAACTTGATACCGTGTTATGTTTTCAGTCTTCTGCCTTTCATGCATGTGTGTGTTGGCTTTCTGTAGGGATTTTCTATTTCTCCTGTAGACATGTCCATCTGGAGTGTGCACTAGAATGATCTTGGTTGTGCAGCAGCTCATTTCACTTCTCCATGAGTCCAGGTTTCTCCTTGCCACATTCTCACACTGTCTCTAGTAGAGAGCTACTCTAGCAGTTTCAAACCATGGTCATAATTAGGTTTTTGTTTGACTTGTCTTTGTTCCAGTATTTGCTTGACTGGTTTGGTTACTGTGTTTGGAAGTATGTGTGTTTTTAGTTGCTGGAATGTGTATTGTCAGGCGTCCCATACAGAGCTGAGCTGGTGATACTCCTACAACATCTAATGGTGTATTCCTGGGGTTCAGTAAGGCAAGATAGAGATCTCCTTTATCTGCATGTGTTTTCTTTAGCAAGTCCTCTCACAATTAATCTGACTACAGATTGTGTGGGCTTGATGTGTTGTGTTCTCCACTGTCTTTAGAATTTCATGAACACATCTAAGTTGAACTAAGGTGCATTGTCTGACATCATACATCTGGAATGCCATGTCTCGCAAATTGTGATCTCAGCTTTGCAATGACACTTGTGCTTTTCTCAGAAACTCCACCTCCGACTGACAGTTTCACAGGTTGAGGTCATAATATTTCAGTCAGGTGCTTCTGTGAGCATCATTTTCAGCTTGGTATAAGCTTCATGCTCCTTCTGCCAGTGCCACAACACATAATTCTCCATTAGCTCTCTGAGCTAGAGCGATTAGAATACATTTCTCAATATGTTACCTTTTCCAGGAATCTTTCAGTGTCTTTTTTTGCACTCTGGGGTTGGCATGTTCTTTATGGCCTCCAACTTGCTCTGGTCTGGTTTCAGTCCATCTTCAGATTGAATGTGTCCCAGATATTTAATTTCCTGTAGTCCTATGTTGCACTATTTCAATTTAGTTTCTGGTTCTTAGCTCATTCCAAAACTTGTTTCAGTCTCTTATCGTGTTGTTCTTCAGTGTCACCCCACACCAATTCAATTCAGTTTTATTTCTATAGCGCCATATCATTAAGTTATCTCTGAGCACTTTTTCGTATTGGAGCAGGTTGAGGCCAACTCTTATATTTACAGAGACCCAACAGTCCCACCATGAGCAGCACTAGAAGACACTCATCTGCCTCGACCCGTCGAGGTGGAGCAGGAGAAAGCGAGCAGGAGGAAGGAGGACATACAGTAGTACAGTACCGTTCTACATAGAGATGTAAAGTAATGGATGCGGTAATGTTATTGATGTTAAGATTAATAAAACTAATACATGAGAGCAATAACAGTAAAAGCAACAACTGTTAAGCAGGAACACAGGGACAGCAGGTGCAACCACAGATCCAGACTCTACAGCTCTGGAGGCAGAAACACCTGCAGAAATCTTTAGAAGGAGAGAGAGAGAGGAGAGAGAGAGAGAGAGAGAAAGCACACAACTACGGGAATAAGTTGTGTGCATTGCAAAGACTACAAGTACAAGGATTAATGGGATATTAGTGTGTACAAATGGAGAGGGAGAGGAAGCAAGAAGAGCTTAGTGCATCATGGGAAGTCTCCCGGCAGTCTAGGCCTATAGCAGCATAACTAAGGGGGGGTCAGGGGTCACCTGAGTCAGCCCTATTATAAGCTTTATCAAAGAGGAACGTCTGAAACCACACAGCTCCTTTTGGGTTTCAGGAACGAATCAAACTGAAGTTTGGTCTCTGGAAAACAAACCTTTAGTTTATTCAGAGCGGAGCTTCTTAAACTTCCTCCGATAAGTGGAACAGTTCCTCCGGGGAGAGACGTAGGGTGAAGGAAGGGTGGAGAGAGTTTAACAGCTTGCAGACAGAATTTCAGCTGAAGAGAAAGGAGGTAGAGAAAGAACGAGGGATGGAAAGGAAAAGGTGGGAGAAGAGGAAGGAAAGACGAGGGACACACACACACACACACAGATGAGATGAACACCAGATGGACTTGGTTGTTGTGACAGCGAGTCAGTGTGTGTGTGTGTCTGGCACTCATCACCTGCCCATCACCTGCCCATCACCTTCTCAGCTGCAGACTGTCAGCTGCTCGTCAGCTGCAGACTGTCAGCTGCAGACTGTCAGCTGCAGACTGTCAGCTGCAGACTGTCAGCTGCAGACTGTCAGCTGCAGACTGTCAGCTGCAGACTGTCAGCTGCAGACTG
>JAVQJL010103493.1:0-25242 GCA_036024295.1 Nannoperca obscura
GAGACAGATAAAACTAATCTATCTCTCTCTCTCTCTCTCTCTCTCTCTCTCTCTCTCTCTCTCTCTCTCTCTCTCTCTCTCTCTCTCTCTCTCTCTCTCTCTCTTCTATATCTCTTTCCATGTCTCTTTCATCTCCTCTCCTGTACACCTGCGTCCTCCTCCCAGTCTGCGGGACATATCCAGGGCGGAGGAGGAAGGACGCGGCCCCTCCCCCCATGTTGTTCCCATGTCCTTCCTGTCAGCAGGACGTGGAGCTCGGAGAGAAAGGCCTGACAGAATGCCTCCGCAACCTCACACTGGAGCGGATTGTGGAGAGGTATGAATACGTACAAACGCCATCGATACGACATACACCGTAGCAGACAGTCACAGTCAGGCGGAGTCAGAGCTGATACTGCTGTCTCAAACATGACTTGTGGCTTCTTGTTATTTCTTCTTCTGATGATGCGTCATCGTCAGCTTATTAACAGAGATCAGAAACAAAGTAATCAGGGTTTTAGAAAAAAAATCCCGTTTACCAGTCCTTCAGGCAATGAAGAAAGGCAGCGAACGAAGGTTTTAGTCAATACTGCTTTATAAACGAGACAGGAAATCATTTGCTGGAATGAGTTTCAATAATGAATCTTTTCTTTACTCCTCGTCCAAGGCTAAGCCTGAGAGCAGATTGCAGGGGCAGCTCAAAAACTGCAGTGTACTGTACAACAACAACTGTGGTAAAATGGTTACATTTTGACCAAAGGTTTGTTGAGAATGTTTGGAGCGAAACCACTTCTCATCCTGCTTTAATGTTAATCATCCTCTTCTCTTATCAGTTCAAACAGTGAAGATCAAAGTGAGAGGAGCTGCTTTTGAAACAAAAAGAAAAGTGTTCTGAGATGAGGAGAGAGAGTTATGGGGATGGGCAGTTTCCCAGTTTCACACGCAGCAGTTTGATGAGTGCAGCTGCTTCCTCCCCGGGCAGTGGTTGCGTTGGTCAGGAAAGTGTGACGGTGCATGTTTTACTGCGCAGGATGCACTAACAAGGCAGCTGCTGGTGATGTATCCAGGTCAGGCAGTAAAAGAGTTGGACTCCTAACTACTGGAAAGAGAGTAGGGCAAACTCAGATGAGCTCAATCTTGCTGCAGAATTGCGTTAGCCCCGCCCTTATCTCCCTGTCCCCCTGTCTGCCCTTTAGGTACAGGCACACAGTAAGTCTGGGCAGCGTAGCCATCATGTGTGGTTTCTGTAAGCCTCCTCAGTCTCTGGAGGCAACAAAGGGCTGCGCTGACTGCAAGTCCAACTTTTGCAACGAGTGTTTTAAACTCTACCACCCCTGGGGAACCCCTCGAGCTCAGCATGAACACATTCTACCCACCAACAACTTTCGGCCAAAGGTTTGTCTGTGTTTGTGTTTTTATGCATCGTATAGAGTAGCTTCTCTTTATTGTTGTTGTGCCTTAATCTCGTTCTGTGCTCTAGGTCCTAACGTGCACGGAGCACGAGCAGGAGAGACTGCAGTGGTACTGCCGTAACTGCCAGAGGTTACTGTGCCCACTTTGTAAGCTCCGTCGTGTCCACCATGGGCACAAAGTGTTGGCCATGGCACAGGCCTACCAGGCCCTCAAGGTAAGTTTGTGTGTAGTCTGTTTCGACTGTGTTGAAATCCTGATGTTAGCAGTCCTGAAATGTCAACTTTTGTTTTGGTCTTACAGGACAAGGTTACCAAGGAAGTCAACTTCATCCTGGCCAACCAGGAGACAATACAGAGTCAGATCACTCAACTGGAAGCTGCCACCAAACAGATGGAGGTGAACTATATTTGCTTCCTCTGCTTCAGTATATCCTCATACTGTATGTTTGTGCAGGTGCAACAGTACTGCAATATTTCATTGGGTTCAGTTGAAATGATCCTCCCACATGGCTAGCAGAAATTCACTGATATATCTATGAGCAGATATCAACACTCTGCTGTGATTTACACAACCAATCATTACTTTTCTTTTGTAATAGGTTGAGAAGCAGTATTGTGACTTGGAATTAAATCCATGTTTCCTTTAAAATAATGTTTCCTTTTGACACTGATCAACAACATGCTGTAGTTCAGAGGAAACTACTTCTGTATTGTGTTTGAATCTGTTGGGAATCCATTCCCAGTCTATCCTGACAATTTACGACAACTACAGCTGCAACTGAAGGAACAGGTAGTATTAATGGGCCCTCTAGAGGCCTGAGGCTCTACTGCAATAGCACACATCTGTGCTGGCAATAGGATATAATGAGACATTGTCTCGGAGTTTGTCATTCCAGCCAGTGTTTTTTCACTCAACAGCAACAGTTTCTCCACTCCTTGTCCAATTCTCCCCACTCATTGGGGTCACCTCTCTGTCTCTCTTCAGGCAAACAGCTCCGTGGCTCTGCAGCAGCTGACCCACTGTATCCGAGAGCTGGGAGCGGCTGTAGCGGAGCGCCAGGGGGCTTTGACTCTGGCCCTGGAGGGATCCCGCAATAGGAGGGAGGAGGCCCTGTCTGCCCAAGTCTCAGAGAGACGAGACCTGCTGGAGCACGCGGGCCTGGTGGCCTACACACAGGAGCTGCTTAAAGAGACCGATGCACCCTGCTTCGTACAGGCTGCCAGAGTCACTCACAGCAGGTCTAACTTTCATTCAGCTGAATCCTGACATCTCTTCATTTAACTTGTCTTCCTTTTTCTTTATTTTTTCTGTTGCGTCTCTCATTTAGACAATTTTTTCCCCATTTGATTTCTCTTCTGCTTTTCTACGTGCGCCTCTCCCCCTCCAGGCTGGTGAAGGCCATAGAGAACCTCCAGTGCTTCTCTCTCTCTGCTGATCCGTCCTTCAGACACTTTCACCTTGACGCATCCAAAGAGGTCAAGCTCATCCACGGCTTGGAGTTCATACACGGTAGGGTCTTTTGTTTCTGCGATGTGAACCGTGTGAAATCAGAATTATACGTTATCAAGCTAAATGAATGTAACCTGCATCCCTCTGTCGCTTTGTCTCCTCCGCAGCCCCACTGGCTCCCGTCATTGACACACAAAAGACACTCGCTTACGACCAGCTGTTTTTGTGCTGGCGCCTCCCTCAGGACTCGGCCCCAGCCTGGCACTTCTCTGTTGAATACCAGCGACGCGCGGGAGGAGCCGCAGCGACATGGGGCGGCACCAGATCCCCTAATGCTGCAACAACATGGCAGCGTCTGGATGAAGTGAGAGGCACCAGTGCTGTGATTGATCGACTGCAGATGGACAGCGTGTATGTGCTCAGGGTGAGAGGCTGCAACAAGGCGGGTTTCGGCGAGTATAGTGAAGAAGTTTACCTCCACACTCCGCCAGCATCTGGTGAGATATGTACATGCTTTATATTCCATTATCAGTTTATTAATTTTTACATTTCATTCCTTACAAAAAAACTCTTTCCATTCTTCTTTAAAATAATAAGGACATTTTTTGTTTCCAATGCACTTGAATTTATAAGAACGAAGTGCAGTGTAAATAGCTTGGAGAAAAGGTCATAGGTTGCATTGGTAACAGAACAAAACGTGGACAGATTTCTTTTTTTCGGTATTGTCGTTTTTTAATTGATTGACTAATCTTGATATTTCTTTTCTCTCCATCCCTTCATTTCCTCCACTGCAACTTTATTTTTTATTTTAGCTTCGGCACCAAACCTTCCTTTTTTTGTTCTGCATTTCAGTTTCATCGCAGTCAGACTCTTTCCGCTTCTGTATTTCTTGCTACAGGTCTGTCCTTCTGCACTTTATTTATTGTTCTTTTATATTGTCTATTGTTTCTCTTTCTGTCATTACTTCACAAAAAAGCACTGAATCAAAATTTCATTATCTGATCACTTGAAACAATATGTAGATAAATTGAATGTTACCTTTACTCTGTTTCTCACCTTTCACCTCCTGGTAAAGCCACTTCTTCCTACCTTTCCTTGTGAACACACCTTCTCTTGATCTGCCTCTTATTATGTGTTCTCCTCCCACTCTTCTTTAGCTTTTTTTTACATTATGTGTTCAGCTGTAGCCTGACTGTCCCAGCTTCAGGATCTAACTCCTCCTCCCTCCTGACTCCTTTCTGCTGCTTTCCTCGCCGTCTCTTTCCCTCTTTACCCTTCCTTTTCCTCCTGCTATCCCTCCTTTTCCCGTCCTCTCAGTGTTGAATTTCTCCTTGGACTCACGCTGGGGGTTGCATTCTGACAGGCTGGCATTGGGTAAAGGCCAAACCTACGCACGCAGTGTGCCAGGCCTCTCCCTCCTGCAGGCCGCAGACCGTACACTCACTTCTTGCCACTTGACATCTGACCTGCTGGTTGCTGACTTGGCTGTCACTCATGGCAGACACTACTGGGCATGCTCTGTGGAGCCTGGTTCCTACCTGGTAAAGGTGAGAGGGATGCTTTTTGGTCAGTTGGCTTGGTATTATAATGCATTATATTAATGGAATCAGCTTAACCTTACATGCTGACTCAAAAGGGATGTAACCAAAGCTTTCTGTCTTTCTTATTCTCTGTCTTGCAGGTGGGAGTTGGACAAGAAACTAAGCTACAAGAGTGGTTTCATCTCCCCCAGGACATGGCCAGCCCTCGGTAACTATCTTAAATATAGATTTAAGTGGAATTGTCACCCACGTGTTACTTTCAATAAACAAATTTGTTCCTTATTACTACAAATATCATTCACAGAACCACAAATGCAGATATGAATGGGATTTATGGAAGTATATTAATTTACACGCCCCTAAACAGAGGGCTCGGAGCCATGCCACAAGTGTTGCTTTCTACATTCAGCATTAATACATTTTTTGGCCACTTGGGGCAGTGGAACACCCTATAAACACAACATTGAACAGTTTTGTCTCAGGACAACATGATATCTACAGATAAACAGTGATGCACACTCATAGTCTTCGTCATGCATAACATTATTGCAAATATCCAATTTAAGAGAATGTTGTAGTAAAAGCAGTTCCAGATAGAAACGTCATTGTCACTGAGGTGGAGAGCTAGCATTGCAAGTTGTTTTACATCTTCAGGTCCTACTGCTTTCAAACTTGTTGTTTTTAAACTTTGATATATTCTCCTTCTTTTGCTCAGTTTTAATGTTGCACAGCCTAATTTTATCCACCCCTCTGCCTCCCTCCAGCTGTGACCCAGACAGTGGCCATGACAGTGGGGCAGAGGACGGCCAGGACTCTCCTCCGTTCTGCTTCCTCACAATAGGCATGGGCAAGATCCTGCTTCCTCAAGGACATGGTCACAATCAGAGCCAGGGGGACTGCCAGAGCCAGGGGGGAGTGCATTCCCACAGTAGCAGCCATAGTAACATGCCTCACCCTCATACTGCACCTCTGCCCCCCAGACTAGGAGTGTGTCTGGACTGTGACAAAGGACGCGTAACCTTCTATGACGCCCACTCGTTGCGGATCCTGTGGGAGGGACACGTAGATTGTTCGGCTCCAGTGTGTCCGGCGTTCTGCTTCATAGGCGGAGGGGCCCTGCAGCTGCAGGACCTCGTGGCCAATCGGAACATCGAGGAGCCGCAACCACGGAGGGTAACTATCCAAACTCGTGCAACAAATCTCTTCAAATAAATGGTGGTGAAACAGCAGTTTGTGGGAACAGTGCACTCAGTGTTCAAAGGTTTTTCTTACGTCTGTAGAGTTAAAGGTGGTTTATATTCACCACTTAATGTGAGTTGATAATTAATTGCCTTGATCCTGTCAAACTTCAATACTTGATTGTCACTTCTAAATGTGGTAATTTTTTTTCTTTCATTGTGATTTTTGAGATCTGACTATAAATATCTGATGTTCTTTTTGCATTTGCACTTTGTCTGAAAATATCAAATCTCTCTTTTGGCTTTATTTATTTTATATATTTTTCCTGCTTACTTTCTTCTCAACTTTTCAATGCTCCTATTGACATTGTAGCTGAAGTGATTTTAGACTATGCAGAATTCTGTTGACAGGGTGAGTCAAACACCTGTATAACAGGTTAAACAATCTGTTTGCAATGTAAGAAGAACCTGCCCTCCTTTTTACACTTGTCTTCATTTGTCCCAGAATGATCGGACAACAAACGTTGCATGCAAGTGTAAATAGGATTCATAACTTACATATATGCAGATAACTGACTGTCACCTAATAAAAGCACCTCAGATGTACAGTATGTCTAATTTTATATCTTGATTTTTTTAAATGTAGCCTCAACAAGTGTTAATAATAATATAATATAATTCAGAATTAGAGAATGTGAATATTCTTGTCTGGCTCATGTCAGGATCACGTGTGTCAGTTTTTAAACAATACCAGTTGGTATTTCATATAGTCGATGTGCATTTCAAAAATGACTCTTGCGGCATTTCGGCTGAGCAAACGTGCTCACAGTTTCCACAATGGTTTCAAATTACAAGAGAAATCAAAGTAAAAAAGGTTCTGAGGAATAAAGTTGTCATTATGCTGTTATAACACATGAATACATTTCAGTGTGACATTTTGACGGAAGTTAATAATGTTGATGATCTACCTGTCAGGTATTAAAACTGTGGTGTTTGAATGATTTGCACATACATATTAATAATGAGATGTGATGTTCAAGATGACAACGTAACCAGCTGAAGTAGGCTAATCAGAAGAGGTCTATTTTATGGGCTCTGGTTGTTTTTTTTCTATAGCTTTTGTTTTTCCTACAGCACATGCAACAGTATCATTAACTTGTTGACTAAGCTAATTCACAGTTATGTTTGGGAATGTACGAGCCCAGTTATTTATCATTTTAATGCAAGAGATTGTCTATATTGTAATATTTTCAAATCTACTGGCTCTGACTGTATTTTGATATAATATAATAGGATTTTCTGGTGTGTTTGTGAACTCTGGCTGACTTCCATGCTTTCTGTTGTGTGTATGCGTCTGCCCTGTTTTGAATGACATGTCTAGACTCTAGTTGAGTCACAGCACAGCACTTGAATGACTTTAGACTGTAGCATCCCAGAAATCACAACCTCTTAATTTAGATTTAGCCTTGCTGGCAGAATGTTCTATCATGTCATGAGAAAAACAATAAATGACTGATAACTGTAACATGGAGTCACGTTGTGTCAAATAATGACCCCACTATTTTATCATTAAATGCTGTGAAGTCTATTCCCCTTCTCCTGAAACATAGAGGAAACTGTACAGGAGCAATCCTCTCTTTTTCTTTAGTTGATATCTTCCTATTTTTTTATTTCTGACAGTCATTTAAATTTGAATCACAGATGACTATGTTGCAAACCTCTTTTATTTTTATCATCTCCTGTTATTTTCCCGCCCTACAGCTAAAATGATAAACATGTTTTTGGTCAAATGCAACTGTCGGTTTAATTGTCGTGTGCTATAAAGTTGTCACAACAGAACGGTACTCTAGAAGGGATAATTAAAACAGACTCTCCTTGTTTAAATGTCATGGAAGAACTGATGTCTCTATGAGTGTGTGGTGCCCGCCTGCATGTAAGGGCAAGCATGCCCTTAATCACTCAAGTGTGCCAGATCTGCATGAACAAGTAAAGTGGATCTTTTGTGCCACAGGGTTTAAATATAATCAGCCTATTTTGTACAGAGCCAGGGCACACCTTAGGACACCTGATACAGAACGACAGCAACGGAAAGAGGCAGGCTAAGAGCTGCATTGTGAACAGACGGTGAGCCAGTTGGACTGGTAGTTAGAACATTGTTTTAACAGGATATTATCGCCCAGACAGTGACAAATAGGGATGTTACACGAACGTTAAAAGGGTGAAGTATAGTTTTTGTGTAACACAGGAATGGTTGTATCTTTGTCATCGTCTTTTTACATCAACAGGGAGCTGTTGCAATCAAACCAGTGTTGGAGCTCTCTTTAGGCCTTTAGGCTGCAGGGGGGGTTGCAATAATGAAATATCACCGTTAGGGGGCGACATTGTTTGTGCTTTGTGGAGTATCATCTGTAAAAGATTAAATTAAAAAAAAGTCAGCAACAGGTGCACTGTGTGTCAACACCGATTTGTCTGGTCACAAATCTGTGATGACAGATCCAATATTGCAAGTTAAGAGCTTCTGTTTGGTTCCTCTGAGCCAATCTTTGTGCAAGTCATTGTGTTACACCTGAAAGAATATTTCTCTCTCATCTCCTTGTCTCTCTTTTTTGTACCTATTTAATTGTATGTGACAATGCATATAAATCAACAATAATTAAAATGTACATGTGATAGGATTAGCCAAGATTTTGATCTTGTTAATTGCAGTTAGCTACATTACATTTACACCACCAATACCAAAGGTGACAAGATACCACAGAAAGAGAAAGAAAAAAACCTAGAAGATCATTAACACCACATTGGACCACTCTAAACACAATCACACAGACACAAACTTCAATGCAAAATGTGCCATTGAAATGTGTTTTTTCTCTCTAGTCCTTATTCCACCTCCACGGGACTCTGCTCCCAGTGTGGTTGCATAATTTCTTAGCCACAGCTCCTTTAGTTTACATGTGTTTACCCAACAGAGCTCCTCCCCACAAAGTGTTAAGTCAGTGTTTGTCTGTGTGTTTGCATGCAAGGGTGTTAGTGTGACATTCACCCGAATTTCCAACATAATTTTCTTGTGTAATGTCATTTTTCGTGTAAGATGTTTTAAGAAACTAAACTACAGTATGTACCAACAATGGGGGAAAACCTGGAAGTTTAAAATTTCAGATGAATACAAATGGCTATGGAATTAAAAAAAAAATATTTTTTTAGATGCCATTTTTCATGGTTAAAATACACTGTCACTGGCTGAGATTGTCTGTTCTGAGTCATTATCTGGGCTGAAAATACTGTATTTAAATAGCCAATAAAGCTTTGTTTCATGTGTTTGGAGCTGACTGAAGCAAAAATGCTGAGTGCCATGCAGAATAAGTTCCTTAGCAATGAGATGTAGCAAACTTTCAAATATGCATACAGTGCAGGAAGCTGCAGAAATGTTTGTTAATGCAAGCACAGACTCCAAGTCCCCTGAACAGCTTTGTCTCCTGTCTGTCCTCAGCACCTCTGCACATCACAGCGGACGTGTATGTCCTGCACATGCTCACACACACACTTATCCTCCAACATTTCTATGGTCTATACGTTTTTTCAAAAGAAAAGAAGTATGTAAAACAAAATGGATCTCTACCGCTCTCAAAGGTTTGTGAACCTCACCAAAAACATTTTTGTGTGTCACTACACCGAAATACACACAAACACGCACACCACACACAGCCTTGAATTCACATTCTAATCCATTTTACATGATTTTCATTCAAAAACACTTCAAAATCCACACTTACACATGTACACAATCTGGACAGATGCCAAAGTGAGAAAGCATGCTCAGACAGGACCAAAACCCCTCTGGCTCTGTGAGTATTTATTTGTGATCGTGTGTTATTTTCAGGAAAAGCATTAACTCAGAAAGTCCTACCGTCCCACCTGTTTGGCTTGATTTTTTATTGTATTCTTTACAACTATAACCTACTTTGTGGCTGTATTGACTATACAAGTATCAGAGCAGATTTATAGAACATGACCAAGAATAAGTAAGTTAAGTTTGTGAGTTTAATGCAAATTTATTTATTTCACTTTTAAAACCAGCAAATGTAACTTTGTTGGAATTAGTTAAATTAAACTTTGTGCTTGACACATGTAATGCTGTTGTTGGGTCAAGAATAGTTTTTGGGTCTCTGATAAGTTCTGCTAGTAAAACAGAAGGATACCTGACAACTGACTTTTATCAAAGACGAAATGTGTATGGTCCTCTGACAGCTTAATGATTAGCTGTCCACGTAACACTTCACTCAGTGTTCCCATTCTGAAAGGCGGCAGAAGCAGAGAGAGGACGAAGAAGAGGAAGGAGGAGGGAGCAAAACCTGGGAGACCAAGAAAGGACATACTGAACCCCATGATAACCCTAAGACACACCGGAGGGCTGCCTGTAAATCTATTTCCGTGGCAGAGGTACAGATCAAAGGTCTTTCAGAGAAAGAGCTGAAGAGTCACATTGTTGCGTGTGTAATTGTGTGTTTATGAGAAAAAGGAAGGTGGTCTATGTGTGTTACTTGTGTAAGCCCCCTCAGCTGTGCAACCGCCAGGCTCTGAGGAGAAGAATGCTGATTATAAAATCAAAACAAAGCTGCAGAAGCCTGGTAAAACTGGGAATAGCAAAGCAGCTTGCTGCCCCCTGCACATGGCTCCCAATAAATACCTACAGCACCAACTGCATTTACAAACAAGGGAGTGCATGCATGTTCACCCACCCACACCAAAAACCTATGATAGAAAGCTTTTATGTGAAATTTGCTGCACATCAAAATCATTTGAAGTGATTTTTCTTGAGCAAGAAAGTGTGCATGCTTCTCTCTCCTCTGCTTATAAAATCTAAATAAATCTTAGACTGGCTGACAGTTTTACACGACAGACCTTATTATCACTGCAAATGATCTGAGTGTACAAAACATGGCAGTCTAGCTAGTCACTAGGCACTGAAGGAGGAGACTGATAAATTGAGAAAGCCGGGGTGTAGGAAGATATGACTATATATATATATAAGATAGTATTTGGGAAGAAATGCACAACAAGGAGACAAAGAGAAATTACATGACAGTGTGTGAGAACAATAGCTGACCATGGGCATAATTAGATAAACAAGTGAAGGGAGGAGGGCGACGGGGATGGCTGGGAAGGATGAGGGGCTGACAGGAAAACTAAGAGAAGCACATTCCTTCTTTCCCTCTTCTCTTCAAAACAGCAGCTGGGACAGGTGTGCTTTTACTGATGGTAGAAAGTGCACAAGCTGCTGACTGCCCCCCAGTGTGCCGTGTGTGTGTGTTTATATGCTGAGTACGCGCAATGTCTGACTGCAGGCTGCATGTTAGCAGAGACTTTGTTGTGTGTAATTACTGGGGGAAACAAAATCCATAGATCAGAATTGGCCCATGATGACAAAAATAGACATCTGAACGCACACATGGTGTTTGTGGGAGAGGGAGTGTCCATGTAAAAGACAACATACTGTACACACAATCTGTACATGTTTAAAAGGATGTGTGCAAAAGGACAAGAGTCAACATGTGTGTGTGTTGTTTAAGGAGACAGTCTCTACTACAGGAAACAGAGGGATCCTGTTTGTGAGTTGTACTCATTGTTCAGCTGATTGCCCCCCTCAACACCCCTACTCCTCCACGGCACACTCGTATACAAAACACAGGCCCCATGTAACTATTTGGCTGTCGACCAAAGACGTGTACACATCAGCATCAGTGAAGGCCGTGCTTTGATTTCCTGCCTGACACTTAAAACGTTGTGTCTTTACAATAAAGCCGCAGTTTGTAATGAGGGGTGCGTCCAGCCAGTCTATCTGACTGCATACATTGTCCCTCCAGCCTTCTTGATG
The DNA here is from genome assembly GCA_036024295.1 of Nannoperca obscura. NCBI lineage: Eukaryota > Metazoa > Chordata > Actinopteri > Centrarchiformes > Percichthyidae > Nannoperca > Nannoperca obscura. Next base: position 11,436 of record JAVQJL010103493.1, read on the forward strand.
TCTGTCTCTTTTCACTAGAATAATGGACAACACCCAGTACTCCCTTATCTTCTCCTGGACTCATCATTTACTAATATTTCTTACCGCTAAACTTCCCCCCACCTTTCTTTTCCTCCTAAATGACTAATTTCTATTCACAAGGCCCCCACATTATCTCTGTATATGGGTTGTTTATCAGATTGGCTCATATTTCTGATCAAGAGCAGAACTGATGAGTCTGACTCACTTGTCTGCACTATCCTGTCACTGTTTGTTTTTGTTTTTTTATTGAGCTTTTGTCATCACGTAACTTACAGATCCAAAATCCCCAAAAAGCCAAATCTTTCCAAAATTCTCTTACTGTCGCAAGTTTTCCTTTTAATACCCTTCTTTCTCATCTGCTCACATTTTTTGTCATGTCTCATGATCCTCGGAGGATGAATCCTACTGACTTGTGTGATTTTATGTAATACTTTATACTTTTGTTTATGACCAAATGCCTGATAAAATAATGACATTTTTATCAGCCTAAGCTATACTTTGTGTTAAATGCTAATTTGCAAATGTTAGCATGCTAACACGTTAAACAGAGGCAATGAACTTGATTACATTACACATGCTAAACAACATTTTGGCATGGCCACTGTGAGCATGTTAAAATTAATTTAGCTCAAATCGCCAGCTGTTAGCATGCTTTAGCACTCTTCGTCTTGTTTTATTAATCTTTTGTTATGTTCCAACAGAACTACAAAACAAGCCAAACCTAAATTACTCCCTGGAATTATTTTATACTTGTCCCAAGTTTCACAATTTCCTACCTCTGTCTCATTTATTCATTTATACATTCTTCTGCTTCCTCGTCTCCTGCTCAAAAACAAAAAAAAAAATGTCTTTCTTGTTCCCTCTTTCAACTGTAGCTTATTTATCTCCCACCTCCAGTCCTCTCAGCTTAGCTTTTCTACATAACACTCAATTCCAGCACAATACTGTGTTGTGTCTGTGTGCGCTCTGTCAGGGCCAGCCGCTTTGAGCTCAGGAAGAGAGGCCAATGTAACACACACACACGGGATGAGAACCTCTGGCGTGGCCTTTCCCACCACTGCCCTCTCTGTATCAACATACCCACACAAACAAGCTCATTCACTGCTACACCATCAAACAGGCTTTTATCTCTTCTTACACAACCAGCCCAATCCCACATACACATACTAATCTCCACACATCTGCATGTAAGCTAGCTCATTACTGCATCCAAAACAATACCTCCAACCTACAGCACAAATCTTTGTACTTTAAAGGGTCAAGTGCAGCTTTCACACTTTGCTGTCCACCATGTTTGCAACTTAACAAGCAATCAGCAAATAAAAAATCATAGATGGTTCAGGTAAAAATTTATTTCCATGGCACCCATAAAGTTTTTTTTTTTTTTACATCCTTTACAAGAAAGTGAATCAGCACTGACACTCAGCTGTTTAATTTGCATAACATGTCCTTATTACAAATAATAAGGAAGAGACAAACAAGACTATTACCCATGGCAACCAGTCACCAGAAAAAGAAACATCATCCATTCTTGTAAACATTATTATTTTCTTATTTCATGTAATCGCATATACAAGAGCTTAAAAAAATAGCATTAACAATATAGGTAGACAATATTTGACCTTGGACATAAGCCAACATACAAATTCTGTATGAAAAAGTTGTAAAATATATAGAAAACAATTCTGAACAAGGAGAATATGAAACTATATACACACACTACACCAGACTCACCAAAGTAAATATATGTAATATGAGAATAGCAGCCAGCAAGTTACATCTTCACAAAATCTTTGGCTAGTATGAGATGGCGAAGAGTCAATTCAATTCACAGAGTTGTGAACAAATAGTCTCTTGACATCTTGGTAGATCAGCAAACGCCATTGGTCTTTAATGGCATGAACATGATCTAACAGAAGGCACTTGAAGGACATGGAGACAGGACACAGGTCGCAGGTTTAACAATTGCAGACAAAAAAAGAATGCTGAAGTAGAAAACGATCATAATCTTTCCACCTAACTGAGCAACTGATTTACTGCTCCGAAATGATTAAGTCAACAAACACCAGACATTATCTCCACTTCAGCAGTGGTTTCATCCAATGACAGTTTGTTTCCTTCCGAGTAACTGGATCTGTATGATTAAAAATCCACGACGAGTGATGGGAGTCATCCATTTTCATAACAACCCTCCACCCTCCCTCATATATGCATAGGCTTATAGGATGGTGAGCTTTGATTGATAGAGTTAAATCTCCAAAAGAGATAAAATCTGACAAGGCTGGTGAAGATTCCCGGCATGTTTGGAACCTGGAATGAAAACAAGCACGAGGAAGCAAAGGCATTAAGGCTAATAACACTAATTTTAATAAAGAAAGCTGTGTTTACAAGTGTGATTCAGGTGCAGATTCACTGTCTTACCACAATATAGTGGTCGTTCAGCTGGAGGCCGTACAGGACCCAGGAGGTTGAAGTAAAGAAGGTGGCTATAGTCAGGGGGAAGGACAAGCACTGCACATTACCACTACGCACTATTTCTACCTAAAATGGAGGAGACAGGGGACAACAACAACAATCAGTTAATAAATGAATGTTTTTATATTTACAATGGATCAAATTACTGTGTGTAATGTGAAAGGTGTGGCTTGTGGTGATGAATCCTCAGAGAGAAGTATCACTGACACTACAGTTCCCCTTTGTTCAATGGAGAGTTTTAGCGTATTTCAGCTGACTGTTTTAGGTCAACAGCGCAAACTTTCAGTTTTTACAAGCCAGTTTCCAGATGCAGCAGGCAGCGGTTTTTTGCAAAGAAATAAAACTCACAATGAACCCACTGTATGCTACCTGCCCAATGCCAAACTGCAGACTAGCTGGTGAACAGAGTGGAGCATTTAGCACCTAAAGAGCCAGAGATTTCAGGTGAAGACCAAAACAGAGCTAAAAAGAGAGTGATTATTATACTTGTGATCTTGATATTTATGTGTAAATGGGCAATCATTTGCTAATACGTTTGCCAGAAACATTTTACAACAAAAGTGGAAAACCTGATTTCTCCTTTACAAACCACAAGCACATCTGGAATGTTTAGGTAAAGACAGTCTTCATGAGAACGACTTGAGATTTACTCATTAAGTGTGATTTTTGGAAGAACGCTGACTAGTGCCGACACAAAATCATGTGTGACCAAGATGAAGCACAAACAGACAGAGACAGGGAATAACAGGAAGACACAGATGAGGGAAAGAAAGGCAGGAAACTGACTGGGGGTCATTTGGAGCTGTGAAGCAGATGGAGCGAAGGAGACAAACAGGATAGACTACCGAGCAACAAGATGACAGAAAGATGCAAAAGGAAAGAACAGGGAATTGAATCCTTCATTAGTAAATAGCTGCATGTGCAGAGTAGACATGAGGCGCTGGAGATGCATACTGAACTGAACAGGTGCTGCCTGCTGTCTGTACAGAAGTTGAGTGAGGGATATGGTCAGAAGAGACTGAATGTCCTGTTTACAATTATACATACTGAAAATCATCAAGTTTATATGAGCTGTGACAATTCCCACTCAGCTTAGAAACAGCTCCCTCCTGCCTAAAAAGAGGTTACAAGAAGCAGCTATGAATGATCACTTACACTGTGAGCTGAGAAATAACTCACCAATCTCATTGCATAGCCTCTTTCAAAAGAATGATTGCTTGATGAATAACCAACTAAAATAACAAAAATATATATAAATGAACTCAATTTTTTTTAAATTAAAATGAAACTAATTAGGGAACAATTACGTTAAAATCAAAAGACTTTATGTTACTTGCTATTACCATGCCATTAACAGTCAGATCAATTTGATGTATATTAGGGTTGCAACTAATATGTTAACTGATTCATCCTCAAACATTTAAAAGAGCCCAAGGTAAAGTTTTAAACTTGCTAGTTTTGTCTTAAAGAAACCTGAAATTAACTGTGATATAAAACACAGAAAAGCATAAAATGCTCATATTTAAAAGGCTGGGATTAAGCTTCTAATAATTATATCATGTATGCCATGCCATCTATGAATCCAGTGAGAGGAGTGAGTTCATTCAACTTTCTACACGCTGTTTGAGTGTTGTGTTGTGTTGTGTTGTGTTGTGTTAGTCAGCTGTACCAGGTCTGTGAGCGGGGACAGGTACATGCTGACGGTAATCACGCTGCAGGTGAGGCCTAGCTGGCTGAGACGAGTGTCTCTGTCAGGAAGAAACATGGTGAAGTAGATCCAACCGCAGGTCAGCACCGCCGCTGCTGCTATGGTCTGGGACAACACCTGCCTCTGAAACACACACACACAGATGCTGAAAGACACGTGTGCACATGACACACTTGAATGAAGCTGGACCCAAGCTCAGCTCCGTCTACATTTGAGGCCCCACTGACCTTTTGTTTTGTGTAGTGGAGGTACACGATGATGTAGAGGATCTGGAGTAGAGCTCCAATAATGTTGACCAGGAAAATGGTCTGATCTTGCTTCAGGATCCCATAAAACAACCAGCCCAGGTTACTATGGAAACAAGACGGGCATTAGATAACAGTTCTACTGAACTGATCATAGTGAAAGATCAAGGATTGTTCTCACACACATGCACACACTCTTACTTAAGACACGTGGTGAGGAAAGGGAGAAACTGGATATTGTCAGCACTTTTGGACGCTCGCATCTTCTTCAGGTCGGTCCTAGAAACACACACACACACAAGCAAGTAGACAAACATGAGAGAAAGACACAGAAATGATCAACATAGTTTTCTTTTAAATCCTCCACTTTATCTATCTGGTAGCATATGTTCAGGCATCCCTTCAGAAGTCTCCATCGTCCATGTAATTCATTTTACTGCCCTCATGTTTTCTACCAACCCAACAAAGCAAAAGGAGGAAATGAGAAGCCAAACATGTAATTAATGAGAAATTCAACTTACAGTCCAGTCGAGAACATCCCGACTGTGAACACGATGCAGGCCCATGACAGAAGCTGCAACAAATCCATAGAACGGGAGAAAAAAATATCTAATACACTAACCGGTTATGTATTTTACGTGCAACGTCGTGCTTTTAATCACGGATACTTAAACTGCATGACATTAAAGATGTAAAATATCTACGCTGACGCCTTCCTTCTCTCACAGTTGTTGTTTCCGTGTTTGCAGTCAGTGCGCTCAGTGTTTCTGCACTCTGATTGGCTACGTTATAAGACAAGTAGATAGATTGCGGACTTGGCGTGTTACGTCATCACGTTGAAAGAATTTCGAATGTCCAGGAGGCTGGCTGATGGATGAGGAGCTCTTCACTGGGTTAGCTTATGCTAACGTAGCTGGGGTGAAAATAGGTGTGTGTTAGAAATAAACGATTTCAGGTTATACTATATTATAAATGTGTTAACAATTGTACTCTTCATGGCTAGTACTACTCAGCCTGTGGCTTTGTAAGGAGCTTTCCAAAGTAAAAAAAATCTTGGGCTTACAGAAAACCTGCCTTACAAATTTGAAGTGAGAAATTTTAAAGAAGTGGGCATACGTTAGGCAGAGGGGTTCTAATGAAAGACACTTTTAAGATCATTATTTCATTTTGACCATTCTTGTCTTTTGCGGGATCCCCAACCTTATGGAAGTGCAATACTATATTATATTATGCCCCTTGAAAAAAATAGGAAAGTAGAAAGTCTTAAAACAAACTTATATGTTTGTTTTCAGACTTTTTCTGGTCTCCTTTTTTCTTGTGAATTATTGGATATTTTTACATCTCCAGGCCCCTAAAACATATTCATATGAAACAAGAAAAATAGAATTTGCCACCATATGCAACTTGTGATGAGGGGCCACGAGCCAGAAAAGCTGGGAACCACTGGTTTACATCATGACAACTTGTAAGGAGGAGTGTGCTGTCACTACTCTACCAGTTAATTAGGTGCCAAACTGACAATCGCTAAATGTGATAGAAACAACTTGGTAACACTAGCTCACTAACTGGAGGAATCTTCTTTGTTTTACCTTTCTTCCAGTTAGCCAGCTGTTGTTACAGGCATATACTGTGAGTTTTCAAAATCCACAATGCAATAATTTAACGGTTAAAAATGATAAATGTCATTTTAAATAAGAAATGAGTTTTGACAGAATGTATTTTTAATAGTAATTTAATTTCATCCCATATGCATGATTGTTCAACTAGTTAGTAACTGTTCAGGCTACAGAGCATTATTCCACAGACATTACATCCAGCATTCAAGATGAGGATTGATTTTTCAAGTTGTGAATTAAAAGCTTTGCAAAATGGAAAACTGCCTTCCCATTTAGCAAAGTTCAGGTTAATTTAATACATAAAAAGTTGTTATTAACCTCCTGTGTCCAGCTGTCAGGACAGAGCATCAGCGGGGTGGAGGAGTGCAGCCTCATCACTGTGAAGCTCTTTCCACAGACATATTTTCACTCTGCACTTTTCAAAAATCTCTCAAATTTGACCTTTAACAATATTCTTTGATGTAATTCCCTCCCTTCTTCTCCTTCATGTTAATTTAGTTCTAGCTTCTTTTTAAAGTTTACATCTGTTTGACATTTCATTTTTTCCACTTGATTTCTCATCATTATTTATTTTATGTAATTTCTATGAAGATGCTAAACATCTTTATATGTCTGGCTTACATTTGACCATTTGGTTTGTATTGTAAATTGTAATTCTTTTGTGACAGTGTTTTTAAGTAAACTCCTTGAGTCCTTTAAATGTTATACAATCTACTTTATCTAACCTTGACATTTAGATACATTTTGCCCTTTCAAACCCATTTTAATCGTAAGGAAATATTATGCTTTTTACTCTGCATCTATCTATTTGCTGTAGTTATCTGTCATTTTGCAGGTAAAAAATTTACAATGACACAAAACCATGAAGATATTCTCTAATGTATAGAGAATGTATACTCGGCCTGTGTAAGAGCATGGAATCCTCCAACTGATCTGAAAGCATGAACATCCTCATAAATTGGAAATAGAAAGGATTCTGGATCTTTAGATTGGGGAATTTTCATTTCCGATTTTTGTTATTTCATTATCTAAGGTAAGTGTATTTTTATATGTGATGCATGTAAATGTACCATATGCATCAATAACTTGACACTGATGGATACCGTATTTCACAAATTTGTACTTTTGTCTTTGGATACTGAGTACTGAGTACTGCTAATACTTGAGCAGTTTTACTTTAGTAAATCAAATGCAGGGCTTTCTCTTGTTCCTTTTACTTTATGTTTTTACTAAAGGATTTTAATACTTTATCAGCACCTGGCAGTTGTGGTTTTTAAATGTTATTAATTTTACATCTAACATTTGCAATTTGACTGTATTTCACTGATCTTTGCACATTGCTGTGTGACATCTTGAACTGAAACATTACCGTGAACACTGCCATGTTTGGTCTGTTCCATCAGGCACAGTAAATGGCTGTCGTGCATTAACCCACTGTACAGAGGTATACTGATACATGGGCACTGCATTGCAACAAGCTTTCTGAGACTGTGTGATCATCTGCGATGAATTTAAACTATGACATGATTATGGAAAAACAAACAACTCAGTCTTATGTTGTGGTTTTGAATGCATATGCTGCGTGGTTTTACAGGGGATGGTGACATTTGGCAGTTTTCAGTCAGCTTTGAGGTTTGCAGGTATGGTCGGTGCACTGTGCTCCTCTTCATTCCAACATACCACTGAGTAGGCGGATGCTCAGCTTTCCCTCCAAAGAGGATGCAAAGAGCAGTAAAAGAAAGGGCAGAAAAGGAAAAAAAAGAAGAGTGTGAGCGAGGAGGCGAGAGTGACACCTTCACACCCATTTGTCAGTTTGCTTGTGGGCCTCTATCGCTGCCGTTCCCCCGCTCCTTCAGCGTCCCCCTCTCGGTCCTCGTGTTTGGTTTTTAGACTGTGAAATCTAAGCCAGGGCAGGCCGTGTCACCAGGGATGAAAGATGGAGAGGTGATGACAATAGAGGTTGGGAAAGACCTGGAGTGGAAATGTTGAGGGTGCTGGAGAGATTTCATCAGACAGGGAGATGGATAGCTTTGCCAAAATATTGTGTCATCCATCAAAATCTCAATGACGCCAGTGGGATTTTAAGATCCAATGTAGGTTAGTGCAAAAATAAATGTCGCTAAAGCAGATATCTTTATCACATCACTTTTTTTATTTCACTAAAGATTTTTCACTTCTTAAAACAGTTTCTTATAGTTTTCTGTATATACAAATTTACATATAAACATTTACAAAATGACAAGCAAGTTTAACAAAAAAAACAAACAACTAAATGTATTCTGCAAAGTCCCTTCAACTTGAGGTTTGACAACATGCATGTGGGATCACATCTGCACATCAGCCAGTGTACCATGATACTGTCAAACAGTAGAAATGAGTGAATAACCAAGTACTGAAGAAGCTCAGCTCCCTGTTAGTTTTAAAATGTATGTGTTGTTCTCTTGATCAGCGGCTCTCAACCTCACGAGAACATGTAATAGACTGGTGAGGACTTGTGACACATAAAATATTTCTAGAATCAAAGTGAATCTGGATGAGTTTCTTCAGATTTTTCTTATGAAATACATGATCAGATGTTAAATAAATCACATAAAATTACTATATAATTTAGTTTTTACTGTTTAATCTTCTCGAGCAGCAGTTGGCATCCCTTTAAGGGCTCATGAGCCCCAAAACAGGGGAATAAAAAGGTTGAGAACCAATAGTCTGGATTAGTGTGAATATGACAGTAGTGCTTTGACAGGCTTGAAGTGATATAACAGGGAGCTGAGTGCTACACAACAACATGACAAAAATCCTACATGATGTATATTGGCAGTAGTCGACAACATTTCCAATACACAGAATTAATAATTTCTCTACATGTAGAGGAAGAAAATGACAAACAGGAGTACAATGCAAATCTGTACCAATGGCATGAACATTTGAAAACACAGGATGATGAAGACAACGTAATCCTCGTCATTTTCAATTTGATATTAATCCATTAAGTGTTTTGATCAGTTTGCTTGCAGTTTTGTTCATTATGACTGAAAAAAGTTGTGCATCTTAAATGGTCAAAAATGAGAATTTCCATCCTCATAACAAAGCAGTAAAAAAAACAAAAACATCTGTAAGGTCTTCTTCTTTGGAGCGATCCACGCTCCACATTCACGCAAACAAACACAAACACACACTGACAACACTGTCCATGCTCGTATAAAAAACTCTGTATAAAAAACTCTGAGTGTTCATGGTCCCAATAACCAGTATTGGGTTAACATTGTCTCTGTTATGGCATCTCAGTCAGCCTTAGTGCAGCATCAGGGCTAATAGCACTGGGATCACGGTGAAGAAGACTGGAAAGGAGAGCAGCTGTACTCCTGAGCTGCCGATACTCCTCTGGACATTTGGCTCCATCGCAGCAGGGTCATCTGAGAAAAAAATAAGGGTGAGAGAATCAGCATTGGATTTCATTATTCTAGAATGGTAAACGCACCCAGCTGAGCAGCTCTCAGACATGGGACTGCTGCAACTATTTTGCATCTGTCTGGTATTTTGTAAAAGAATCCTCACCTGCTGGGAGCCGGTTAGAGGGGTTGTGAACTCCTCCAGCAGCAGGAAAGTTCACTTTTCCTCCATCCGTGCTTTTTCCTGCATCATCTGCCTTAGATTTATCTAAATGGGCCTTTCCAGAACCTTTGTGTCCGACAACATCCACTCTCAGCCTTAGACACTCCTGGCCATGGTGATGCATTGGCTTGGCTGTGGAAAGTTGGAAAGAGGGAAAAGTTAAATACAAGAAACCTCAGGATCACAACAAGTTGATCAAAATGTCACTGCTATTATTGATACTTACAGATATAATAATAGCTCTCTCCCTGTCTGAACTCCTTCCCCAGGGTGAAGGGAGTAAAACGCTGGAATTTCTCAGAGAATTTCTCAGGAGCATGGGGAGCGAACGGCCGGGAGCACTCCCAACGGAGCTGGTCGAAGGAGTGAGGTTTACACACCTCGTAGTCCTCTTTCTCCACCATGTACAGCACGTAGCGCTCGGCTGCATGCGATGACACCTCGCCATGGGTATAGTGGGGGCAGATGATGTCCAGATAGTCGTTGATATGCACTTCCACTGCGTACTCATCCCACAGGAAGCTGCAGGGAGACAGGAAGAAAGGGGAGGTTAGTGACAAATGTCCTCAACCAGCAGAATTGAACAACACGTGTTGAGCACAAAGCCTGGTTCATACCACAAAAGAATAACAATGAGGGCTAATCAGATGTACACGTGCGTCAACAGAAAACAGACACGGATAACACGCAGGTACACCTACTGGAGTGGAATTCAGGTACCATGTGAGGATGTTTGTGTTGACATGTTTCAGAAACTTGTGCAAACCCGTCACTGTGACAGAATTAGAAAGAGCCTGATCAGGCTGGACTTGTTCACTGTGTTAATAGACGAAAAAACACACCTAAGATTTCATAAAGCCCCATCACCATTCCACTCACACACCTTCCTGTTCTCTTCCCTTGTTTTGCCTTCAGCAGAGATTCACTTCTCACCTACTTACAAGAAGATTTTAATTTAGCCCCCCCCCACACCAGTCCAATTTTCCATCTGTACAGCTCAGTGACTCTTTCTGTCGAGTCTTTTTAAATTGTTTTCCAGATTCCGGATGTTTGTCTATCGGTGTTGAAGCTCCTCACACTAATTTGCAGTCTCTGTTTGTATCCCCGTCTCTCCATTTCTCTGTGATTTCATCAAAGACAGAGACAGAGTGGGCAGAGACAGACTGTCGCGCTCTTTCTCACTTTTCATCTTTACACTTCATTTAGTTTTATGGCTGTTTTTAAGCCTTCCCGTCTCCTCTTCGCTCACTTCCCATGCTTGCCCCCCCCCCCCCGCCGGTGTACTAATGAAGCATAGAGAGATGGTGAAAAATAAGTACTAATCTTGTACAGCCCCACTGCACATTTGTGGCGATAACGTTCAGAATACAAAAACTGTTTTCAGGGAGTGTTAGAGCTTCACTGTAGTAGAACCTTTACTTATTGTTAATAAGTAGCTACTACTCGGTCTCCTAATGTATTGGGGCAAAGGGGAAAAGTAATTTATGTGTAAAACCCTTCTGTACTGACTTTCAGTTTCACATAACCAATATGTTTTTCCTTCAAAGCAAACATGATGCAGGTGAAGCCCTGCTACCCTGCAATATGTGAGGTGCGCCTGGCTGGCATGTTGCAACTGCTGCGAGATCAGCCAAAGGCCAGGCCATGAAGAAACATTAATATTTGAGTATTACTCTAATTACACCCTCAGGGGCGACAGGCTCTAATCCTCAAATTCAATCTGTGCTTAAACTGAATGACTGCTCGTCTTTGTGCTTGTGTTGCAGAGAGTGAAAGTGACACAAAAACAGTTCCTGTGTGTCTGCCATTGTTTATGTGTGCTGTAAGTGTATGTGCTCCAGCATCAAAGCGTGGAACGTGGTGGCTCTGACCCCCCCGTCCTGTTGTTATGGGCTCCTGTTAGGACCCCCTGGCCAAGTCACAGACACACTGGCTCCAATCGTGGGACTCTAACCCCTTCTTCCTGCCTCTCTAGATGTGTGTGTGTGTGTGTGTGAGAGGTGGGGGGGGGGGGGGGTTAGCACTAACCTACCTGTCAAAACATGCTTTGTTAGCTGAGCACAGCTTTACACTTGTTATCCAGGGCTAACAGGCTGATCACGGCCCTCCACTTGCAATCACTAATCTCTCTTAGAAAAGGTTCTTTGTAAGTGTGTACACTCCTGCGCAGGTGTGCACGCCTTTGTTTGTGTGCGTTTGCGAGGGCGAGTGTTTTAGTGAAAGGAAAAGAGACTGTAGCAGCCTAATTGGCCAAATAAAGCCTACTCTCATCTTGTTCTTCTTTCTGCTCTGAGTCAGACCAGTAATAACACAGTTGGAGAAAACAAGATACTTCAAGAGCTCTAGTTGCTCCCTCGGAACTAAAGAATAGTTTTAAAATTGTATGGGATACACCTTTTTCTCCACACTGTGTCCTTGTTAGTGGCCTGGCTGACCTCCATGAAAGCACAGGCTTGTCAAAAGCCAACGTAAAAGATATATTCTGTTGCTAATTTCATTCACAACTCATGCTTTAAAAAAAAAAAAAACTCTCCTTTTATTTTTCTCTTCACCTCCTCATTCCCCCCTCCTCTTCCTCCTCTCCTCCATTGGTTTGGCTAATTAAAAGCTGTTAGGGGTCTGGGGCCAACGTGTTCTCTAAAAAAGGAGGGGAGGAGGAGTGAATGGGGTGTAATTATACCCTTTCCCTCCCGAAAGACAGAAAATGCCTGAAGGCTACAAGGGCCCCTTCAACCCCTGTACCTTGCCCCCTGTGGAGCTTTCACAACCCTAACTGGTGATGTTGTGCGTTATACATGTGTTCATATGACTGCAAGTGTATTTTTTGTCGTTTCACAGTTGCATTCAAGTTGTCTAGTTGTTTATGCTTTAATATGCATGCATGCAGTGGATATATGCAGTGGAGTGTGTCGTCTTTATGCAACAAAGTCCAGGAACTGGAAAAAACTGTTGCCCACGGAGGCAGGAGTTTTACAGCACAAGCCCACGTCTTTCTCTTGTCCTCTCCCTCCGTCCTCCTTGCTTTCTACACGTCACTCATCAAAGCTATCCAGCCCTGGAGACTCTCGTATCTCCCTGCGTCTACCCTCGCTGCCGACTGACAGTTCTCAGGAGAGTGAGAGTCGCATTAACGTGATAGCTATGTCGTATGTGAGAGTGAAAGCCAGGTGTGTGAGTTGCTGCAGACCCACTTTTCACACAGCTTCTTCTTCCCGTGTTGGCTTGTGTGTGTGTGTGTGTGTGTGTGTGTGTGCGTGCGCGCATATGTTTTGATGGGAGAGGGATTCTCTGCATAACCTTATTCAGGGCGTCTCATGCTCCAGGCTCATGAGCACATCTGTTTCTCAGGGCCTACTGTAGCCTCTTGAGTGTGTGTTTGTGTGTGTGTTCTTTCATGTGACTGAGGTGTGGGTAAACAGTGAGGGTTGAAGGTGGTTGTACTCTTTCTTCCTCTCTGCCGCAAAAAAGGTCACTTCTCACTGTGGAGCTACTCTAGCTTTTGCGTCATCATGCAAAGGTGTGTGTGTGTGTGTGTGTGTGTGTGTGTGTATGTATGCATGCATTAGTGCATGATATAAGGGTATAAAATAGTACAATAGCTTTAGCACTGGTAGTTGTGACAGTAGGTGATTTATTCAACACTTGCCCCCCCCCCCCCCTTACTGGAGCTTTGAAGTCTTGCCATTGTCCTTGCACTGCTCTATCACTTTTTCTTTTTTCCTGCCATCCCTCTGTCCTTTCCCCCTCATCCCTGATAACCCTGTTGCCATTCCTCCATTTGTCTCCCGAGCTCTCGAAGGTTTCGGTCAAACAACTGACACAGGAACTCTGTCTTTCACCGTCTCTCTTGGGAGTGTTTCAAACTGGCAGCCGGGTCAATGGGTTAGAGTTCAGGGTCGCAACTTCTCACACACACTAGCATCTGAGTCAGCACTGAAGACGTTTGTTTCACACATCACACACTCACGGAGCGAGTCAGCAGCACTGAAATACTAAACAGATGCATCCCCCCACCATTTGCTCCGCAGGTAATCAGTAGTAAGTGTGCACACACTGGAATGTCACAATGGGGGGGGGGGGGGGGGGGGGGGGTGGGGTTTTGAAAATTTACTAAGTTCTAACAAGGCCCA